>JAXLNO010000446.1:0-40290 GCA_038087875.1 Malacoraja senta | reverse complement strand
TACACTGTGGACCAGCTTGATTGCAATCCCGTATTGTCTTTCCGCTGACGGGTTAACACGCAACAAAAACCATTTCACTGTACCTCGGTACACGTGACAATAAACTCAACTCAACTAAACTTAACTCACAACCCAAAACACACTTTGATGTAAATTCCAAAGAGTCATATCACCGCAGAGAGAAAATTCCTTCCCATCTCAGCCTTAATTAGCTGCCCCTTAGTGCAGAGATGATGCCCCAGGTTCTAAACCAGTCAGCCAGAAGGAACAAATTAAACACACCTTCAAAATAATACTGCGGTAAGTATTTGTCCCCACATTGTATTGTGACAAGTAATAATGGCAATAACCTAATAATAACTCTGCAAGTGCAAATCAGATTATTAATGCCATGGTTACCAAGCCACACACAAAGGCCCATAGATCACGGGATTTCTGAATAATAACAGCCCAGTGAGACAGCACTTTTTGCCTCATTTATTATTTCCTCCCCACTTGCATTCCAAATGTCCAGAGTAGGTTTATTTGGGACATTAAACAAGGTGTATCTCGATATTTATTCCATGGTTGGGCGTGGCAACTTTCTCTGTTAAATGTAACATCCACACAAGGAACTGCAGATGCTGTTTTGGAAAAAAAAGAGACATGGTCCTGTGGTAACTCAGCTGGCTAGGTGGCATCTGTGGAGAACATGGAAAGATGAAGGGTCTGAAGAAGGGTCCCAACCTGAAACAATGCCTATCCATGTTCTCCAGAGATGCTGCCTGACCCGCTGAGTTACTCCAGCACTCTGTGAAACGTCACCTATCCATGTTCTCCACAGATGCTGCCTGACCCGCTGAGTTACTCCAGCACTCTGTGAAACGTCACCTATCCATGTTCTCCACAGATGCTGCCTGACCCGCTGAGTTACTCCAGCACTCTGTGAAACGTCACCTGCATTTGGCCCATATTCCCCTAAACCCTCTGAACCTACCCTGCCCGTGTTCTTGTCCAGATGTCTTTTAAACGTTGTAGAGGTTGGTGAACTGTTGGGGACATGCAGACCTTCCTCAGCTTCCTCAGGAAGCAGAGACGTTGGTGTGGTTTCTTAGCCCTTGCTTCAGTATGTGTGGTCCAGGAGATATATAAGATGAATCTGCCATACTGAAATCCAGCGGCAACCAGAAAGACACTACGACTCTTTGGGCGACTGAGGAGACGACTCACGACCGTACAGGCGACATGTCGCGGGGTGAGTCGTACCTTGTTCTGGTCGCCGCTGGATTTTCAACATGTTGAGAATTTTCAGCGACCTATAACGACCTATGATGGGTGGCGGCAGTCGACGAAAAAGTGGCGTAAGTGGGACAGGCCCATTACTGCTGAAATCTGACACCTCATTCTCACATCATATTAAACATTTGAAAACAACTTTGATGTCACAATTAGAACATGGATTAGTATAGCATTGGTCAGGCCCTTCAGCCCACAATCTTTGTGCCAGACATGATGCCCAGACCAACGCTGATCTGTCTCACTATCCATATCCTCCACTCTCTACAAATGCATGCTGCCTGTACAAAAGTATCTCAAATGCTGCCATTGTATCTGTCTCCACCGCCACTCCTGGCAGCGAGTTCCACACACTCGCCACACACTGTGTACAATCCTGCCCCACACATCTCATTGAAACTTTCTCTCTCTCACCTTAAAGCTATGTCCTCTAGTATTTGATATTTCCTAAATAAAAAGGAAAAAGGTTCTGACTGTCTACCCTATCTGTGCCTGTCATCATTTTATCCAGTCTCCCCTCAACTCCCAACGTTCCCTGGAGACCTCTCTCTCTCTCTCTCTCTCTCTCTTTCTCTCTCTCTCTCTCTCTCTTGCTCTCCCTGTAGCTGAACCCCCCCCCTCTCTCTCTCTCTCTCTCTCTCTCTCTCTCTCTCTCTCTCTCTCTCTCTCTCTCTCTCTCTCTCTCTCTCTCTCTCTCTCTCTCTCTCTCCCCCTGTAGCTGAACCCTCTAATCCTGGTATCATACTGGTGACCTCTGCACCCTGTCCAATTGACACTTACATTCAACAGCCGACCTATGAAGGCACGCATACCATATTCCTTCTTCAGCACCCTACCTACTTGTGTTATATAATTAACCCCACATCCGACAAATTTACTGACAGATTGAAATAAATTCTTAGCAGTTCTCATCACTTTTAATCTCACTGTGAGAAAGCTGCTTCCGGGCTACATTAGGGTCGAGTCCCAGCAATATGTTCACAACAATATTGTAATGTTTCATTTATCATTGTCACCACACTTTAAAATATGCTTCAATGCTGATATAATTGTACAACAAATGTTATTGTTCATGCCCAAACAGACGGTTTGAATGTGCCTTCCACAGCAGCATGTTAATTTGAAGACGTATGCTGTCAGCAAGTTGTGGTACAGAGCAATCGTCGAGTACTCAATCTTCACAACACTGGAAGCAGTCTTGCGTTTCATGGGAATCTTTTCACACAGGTTCTGGAAAGCACACTCAGTCCAGGGGACAGCAAATAACAATATCTTTAGACTTCTGAAGATAGCGGAGTCAGGGGATATGGGGAGAAGGCAGGAACGGGGTACTGATTGTGGATGATCAGCCATGATCACATTGAATGGCGGTGCTGGCTCGAAGGGCCGAATGGCCTACTCCTGCACCTATTGTCTATTGTCTATAGACTTTAGAAATACAGCATGGAAACAGGCCCTTCGGCAAACTGAGTCGGCGCTGACCAGCAATCACTCCATACACCAGCACTGTCCCACACGCGAGAGACAATTTACATTTACACCAAAGCCAATTAACCTACAAACCTGCGCGTCTTTGGAGTGTGGGAGGAAACCGGAGCACCCGGAGAAAACCCACGTGGTCACAGGGAGAACGTGCAAACTCCGTACAGACAGCACTCGTAGTCAGGATGGAACCTGGGGATAGTTGGGGGGAACTTTTTATCTCTTCCGTCAACGGACATGTGACTTTTTCCGTGTCGAAACTCCGTCTGCACTGTGGCCTAACATCGTGGAGCTGGTGGCCCCTTTGTTAGGGGTCGACTACGGGAGCTCCAACTGCGGGAGCTTCCACCGCCCTGGTCACGGGAGCCTCGATCGCCCCGTTGCGGGAGAAAAGAAAGTAAAAGTGATTCGCCTTCCATCACAGTGGGGAATGACAAGACAGACGTGCTGCCTGCACTGGTGGGGACTCGGAGGGAGTGCCGTGTGTGCAGTGATCTCGGTGTGTTAGTGGGGACATCGCGCCAAGAGAACATCCCGGAGTCTGCTGCGAGTGTGGACGGGTTTCTGACTGTTCGGGCGGACAGGGACTGCAGAGAGAGTGACCGCGGTCAGTACAACACTGGTCACATCACGGTGAAGGTGTGCGCGTGTGTGTGGCCCGGACATTGAACTGATAGTGTGGGTCTCCGCTTATGCTGTGTGCCCTGGGCATTCTCACACGCCGCTGTGGGGGATGTTTATATTTCATCTTTATGTAGTCATGCATCTTGTTGGTGTCTTGGTATGACTGTATGGTAAATCAAATTCCACTGTACCTCGGTACACTGGACAATAAAGGACCATTGAACAATCATATATTACAATCGCTCCACACCCTTAAATCTCCACTCCTATTCCTGATTCATGAATCTATACACTGTACACGGCACTGTACACAGCTCACTGTACACGGCTCACTGTACACGGCACTGTACACAGCTCATTGTACACGGCACTGTACACGGCACTGTACACGGCTCACTGTACACAGCACTGTACATGGCTCACTGTATACAGCGCACTGTACACGCACTGTACACAGCACTGTACATGGCACTGTACACAGCTCACTGTATACAGCACTGTACATGGCTCACTGTATACAGCTCACTGTACACGGCTCACTGTACACAGCTCACTGTACATGGCTCACTGTATGCAGCTCACTGTACACGGCTCACTGTACATGCACTGTACACGGCACTGTACACGGCACTGTACACGGCTCACTGTACACGGCACTGTACACGGCTCACTGTATACAGCTCACTGTACATGCACTGTACACAGCACTGTACACGGCACTCTACACGGCACTGTACACAGCACTGTACACGGCTCACTGTATACAACTCACTGTACATGCACTGTACACGGCTCACTGTATACAGCACTGTACACGGCTCACTGTACACGGCTCACTGTACACAGCTCACTGTATACAGCTCACTGTACATGCACTGTACACGGCACTGTACACGGCTCACTGTACACGCACTGTACACAGCACTGTACATGGCTCACTGTACACAGCTCACTGTACACAGCTCACTGTACACGGCTCACTGTACACAGCTCATTATACACGGCACTGTACACGGCTCATTGTACACGGCACTGTACACAGCTCACTGTACACGGCTCACTGTACACGGCTCATTATACACGGCACTGTACACGGCTCGATTGTAATCACTATCCACCTCATTGGAGACCATCGGACTATCTTTAATCGGACTTTCCTGGACTTTATCTTGCGTTATTCCCTTTATCATGTATCTGTTCACTGTGGACGGCTCGATTGTAATCATGTATTGTCTTTCCGCTGACTGGATAGCACGGAACAAAAGCTTTTCACTGTACCTCGGTACACGTGACCATAAACGAGACTAATAACGGCATTTAAGGGGCTGTTATATTAGTACATGGATATACAGGGAATGGAGGGATGTGGATCACGTGCAGGCAGTGGAGATGAGTTTAACTTGGCTTTGTGTTCAGCATGGGCGTGTTTATTAGACACTCTGCGTGTGTATCGGCATGAAGGGCCTGTCTCTGTGCTGTTCTGCTCTATGTTCCAGAGGTAAGTCTGAAGCTCACGGACCTGAAACTTTATCTCTTTCCCTTCTGTGGACAATCCACACCATTTCCTGTCTTCATATCATCCTCTTTGATTGCCTGTTGGAATGGAATTTTCCACTTTATTCCCTGTTTGGTTCCGGTCATATGTTTTTGAACACTGGGGAAGGATATTATCAACAGTTTCATCATGAATTTCACTTTGATCGCATTCCAATGGTTTTCAGTCTTTCCAGACATCTTTCATTTTCTTTGGATTTTATTCCCAAGGATATCATGAAAACCATCGCTCAGGCATCCTACATGTCCATGATGATTTTTTTTAGTGCGGATGCGTCCCTTCGGCCCATCTAGTCCGTGCTAACCATCGATCACCCATTCACACTACTATTCTACATACTGGGGACAATAGACAATAGACAATAGGCAATAGGTGCAGGAGTAGGCCATTCGGCCCTTCGAGCCAGCACCGCCATTCAATGTAATCATGGCTGATCATCCCCAATCAGTACCCCGTTACTGCCTTCTCCCCATATCCAATTTACACAAGCCACTCATCCTACAAACCTGCATGTCTTTGGAGTCATACAGCATGGAAACAGGCCCTTTGGCCCAACTAGCTCACACCGACCGACATGTCCCATCTACACTAGTCCCACTTGCCTGCGTTTGGTCCATATCCCCTCAAACCTGTCCTATCCATGTACCCGTCTAAATGTTTCTTCAACGTTGCGCTAGTCCCTGCCTCTATCGGGCTCCAGCAGCTTGTTCCATGTTTGTACAGCATCTGTGGAGGGAATGGACAGAAGACATTTCAGGTTGGGATTCTTCTTCAGACTGATGGCTATGATTCCAGCCTCTGCATCTTCTTGTGTGGACAAAACTAGTCTTCAATCTATTGTGTTTTTATTGATGTGAACTCTCTCTCTGTCTGTGACTGCACCACAATACTCTGCGCCCTGGCTTCAATCTATTTTTGCATGGATATACTCATGTGTGGTGCGATCTATCTGGAGTAGATGCAAAGCAATGTGTCTCCGTAACCTGAGAACAATAACCCCATAGCATCTGTTCAAGAGTAGATCGCTCTCTGTGGACAAGCCCGTCGAGTCCGCGCCGACCAGCGATCCCCGTACACGAACACTATCCTACACACACGAGGATCAATTTACAATTTACCAAAGCCAATTAAAACTACAAATCTGGATGTCTTTGGGAACCGGAGCACCCGGAGAAAACCTCCGTGGTCACGGGGAGAACGTACAAACTCCGTACAGACAGCACCTGTAGTCAGGATGGAACCCGGGTCTCTGGCGCTGTGAGGCAGCAACTCTACCGCTGCACCACCGTGCCGCCCATTTAATCTTGATGGGTCAGGCAGCCTCTGTGGGGGGGGGGGTGGGGGGGGAGGGGCAGGTGGTGGGTTTGGGGATGGGGATGGGACCCTTCTTCAGGCTTATTGTTAATACCAAGAATGGTTTTTTGTTTTCCAGAATTGCAAAACCCACCAGGAACGATTTACCAACTGACTGATTTAACAAGGGAAAGATTTCCCAATCATGTACTTTTCCAAAAGATGGAATTTATTGTTGATTTGGGATGAGCCAGCAAAGTTATAAATTATTAAATAATAAATCTCATGCTATGTAAAGAATGTGGAATGCAATCATACACCAGTGTTGAGAAGCAACTTTCAGCAAATTGCTTTCCCTTGACCGAATCATAGACTCATACAGCATGGAAACATGTCGTTCAGCCCCCATGCCCATGCTGACCAACATGCCCCATCTACATGTCCCATTTGCCCGCATTAGTCCCATATCCCTCCAAACCTTTCACATCCTTGTACCCATGCAAATGTCTTTCAGAAGCTGTTATAGTCCCAGCCTCAACTACCTCCTCTGGCAGCTTGTTCCATACACCCACCACCCTCAGAGAAAAAGTTGCCCCTCAGGTTCCAATTAAATTTTTCCCCTCCCACTTTAAACCGACGTCCACTAGTTCTTGATTCCTCTATTCCAGGTAAAAGATTCACCCAAACTACTCACCTCATGATTTAGTACATCTCGAAAATGACCCCACATCCTCCTGCGCACCAAGGAATAATGTCCTGGCCTCCACACTCTCCCTGTAGCTCAGGCCCTGGTGATATTTGAACCCTTCAAAAGTGTGGGCTGATAGGCTTGTTGACACCCTTCGCTTCCTCAGCGTTCATTAGCAGGTAGATGGATCAATGGATGAATCCATTTGATTTCATGCAACACCCAGATACAATTGGAAAATACTTGACCAGGTTTGAAAGGACTGATAAATGACAAGGTGGATCCTTCATAAGTTCATACGTGATTGGAGCAGAATTAGGCCCATCAATTAGGCCCATTAAGTCTAGTCCGCTATCCAATCACGGCTGATCTATCTCTCTCTCCTATCCCCATTCTCCTGCCTTCTCCCCGTAACCCCTAACACCCGTACTGATCATAAACATAATCATCATCATACTTTATTAGACAAGTATGTTTTGCAACATACGAGGAATTTGATTTGCCGTACAGTCATACTAATAAAAAGCAACAGAACACACAAGATACATTTTAACATGAACATCCACCACAGTGACTCCTCCACATTCCTCACTGTGATGGAAGGCAAAAAAAAAGTTCAATCTCTTCCCTTCTTTGTTCTCCCGCGGTTAGGGGCCTCGAGCCTTCCGTTGACGGGGCGACCTTGGCCCCCGTAGCCGGCGGTCAGGCCCTCCGCATCGGGGCGATCAGAATGTCCATTCTGTCCAGGCTTAGCACATTAAAGAACACTTCCCCACATAACGCACCGGCCAAACTGTAAAACAAGCAACTGGAATATATCAGCGAGACCAAACTCTGGCTCGGCGATTGTTTCGCTGAACACTTATGCTCAGACATTTTTGTCCTGGGCCTCCTCTACGGTCACGAGTGAGGCCACGCTCAAAGTGGAGGAACAGCAACTTGTATTCTGCTGGGGTAGCCTACAACCTAGATGTATGAACGTCCATTCCTCTAATCTCAAGTAACCCTTGCATTCCCGCCCTCCCCCCTCCCCCACCCTAGTCATCCTACCAATCCCACTGCTCGCATTCTTGTATTCCTTCACAATCACCTCTTCCCCAGCCAACAATGGGCCATTGTGGGCTCCACCCTTCCTTGGTCATCTGTTGCCGGCACTGATTTGTTCTGGCCTTCCTTACCTTCAGTTCCCTCCTCTCTAATTTCTGTCTGGTTCCAACCCGAAACGTCACCTATCCATGTTCTCCACAGATGCTCCCTGACCCGCTGAGTTACTCCAGCACTCTGTGAAACGTCACCTATCCATGTTCTCCACAGATGCTGCCTGACCTGCTGAGTTACTCCAGCACTCTGTGAAACGTCACCTATCCATGTTCTCCACAGATGCTGCCTGACCCGCTGAGTTACTCCAGCACTCTGTGAAACGTCACCTATCCATGTTCTCCACAGATGCTGCCTGACCTGCTGAGTTACTCCAGCACTCTGTGAAACGTCACCTATCCATGTTCTCCACAGATGCTGCCTGACCCGCTGAGTTACTCCAGCACTCTGTGAAACGTCACCTATCCATGTTCCGGCAGCATCTATGGAGCGAAGGAAATAGGCAACGTTTCGGCCCGAAACCCTTCCGGGTTTCGGCCCGAAACGTTGCCTATTTCCTTCAGGGTTTCGGCCCGAAAGTTTGCCCATTTCCTTCGCTCCACAGATGCTGCCTGACCCGCTGAGTTACTCCAGCACTCTGTGAAACGTCACCTATCCATGTTCTCCACAGATGCTGCCTGACCCGCTGAGTTACTCCAGCACTCTGTGAAACGTCACCTATCCATGTTCTCCACAGATGCTGCCTGACCCGCTGAGTTACTCCAGCACTCTGTGAAACGTCACCTATCCATGTTCTCCACAGATGCTGCCTGACCCGCTGAGTTACTCCAGCACTCTGTGAAACGTCACCTATCCATGTTCTCCACAGATGCTGCCTGACCCGCTGAGTTACTCCAGCACTTTGTATCTACCTTAAAGTAAAAGTCTCTTTTGATTGCTGCCACCTCAGGTCCTGAAAGCTGCAGAAGAAATGAGAACTAGCAATCAAAAGCAGTCGGAAATACCTTCCATACAAATAAACCAGAGATAATATGCTACACGCCAGATATGTTTAGTTTCTAACATCTGTCTGAAACATTGCAAGACCGCTTAAGTAAATATTATAACTGAAAGGTAACATTCTTCTCAGTTTTTAAAATTTTGTTTTAAGTTCCTCACAATTTTCATTACAGTTACTTTGCTTTGAAAATAATGGTAGGAAATATTAATCTTCACTTTGAAGTCATGAACATAGAATAGGAACAGGCCCTTCGGCCCACAATGTCCGTGCTGAACATGATGCCAAGTTAAACTAATCTCCTCTGCCTGCACGTGATCCATATCCCACCATTCCCTGCACTTCCACGCGCCTGTCCAAATGTCTCGAAAACGCCACTGTTGTTGCTGTCGTACATGGTAGTTCACAAATGTCAACTACGTTTCATTTCTCTGCAGATTTGTCAGAAATGCATGAAATCATAGAGTCTTACAGCATGGAAGCAGCCCAACTTGTCCACACCGACCAACATGTCCCATCTACACTGAAGATAGTCACAAAAGGGAGTAACTCAGTGGGACAGGCAGCATCTCTGGAGAGAAGGAATGGCTGACGTTTCGGGTCGAGATCCTTCTTCAGACTGAAGATCTGGTCCCACCCGCCTGCGTTTGGCTCATATCCCTTCAAACCTGTCCTATCCATGCACCTGTCCAAATGTCTTATAAATGTTGTGATATTACCTGCCTTATCTACCTCCTCTGGCAGCTTGTTCCATACACCCACCACCCTCTGTGTGAAAAAGTTTCCTATTAGATCTTTTCCCTCTCAAATGAAGCCAGTGTGCTCTGGTTTGTGATGGGCAGTGTGTTGTGTAGTTGGAGTGGGGTGATCAGCATTGCCAAAGCACAAAGTGGGTCAGGCAGCATCCATGGAGGCAATGCTGCCACAGTACTTGAGTTTGACTTCATGTATAGTATTATCTGATCTGTTTGGATAAAACAAAGCATTTCACGTTACCTCAGTACACATGACTATAATACATGCAAACCTAAAGCCAGCTAGACAATGTTGCAGGCTGGGACCCTTCTACACACTCATCGTCTGCTCTGCAGTTTCCCGTGTCTGTAAACATTTCCAGCACTGAAGCATGTGGCGAGATAAACAGACGCATTTTGTGTATTTGTTTAAGAAAGAACTGCAGATGCTGGAAAAATCGAAGGTAGACAAAAATTCTGGAGAAACCCAGCGGGTGAGGCAGCATCTATGGAGCGAAGGAATAGGTGACGTTTCGGTTCAAGACCCTTCTTCATTTGGTATATTCATCTGTTTATCTAGGATGGAAATATCAAAGTCTAGAGGGCCAAGCGTTAAAGTGAGAGGGGAAAAGTGGAATGGGGTTGTCTCACACAGAGATTGAGAGTCCAGGGGTGGTGGTCGAGGCAGATATGGTGTCCAACAGGCTTTGAGATAGGCACATAGATAGGTAGGGAATGGAGGGATATGGATCACGTGCAGGCAGAGGAGATTAGTTCATCTTGGCATCGTGTTCAGCACGGACATTGTGGGCAGAAGGGCCTGATCCTGTGCAGTATAATAAACCTTTGTAATAACGGACGATATGATGGTGTCAAATAATGGCAGATGCTGGTCAATAAACAAAAGGGCACAGAATGCTGGAGTAACTCAGCGGGTCAGGCAGCATCAGCACTCTGTGAAACGTCACCTATCCATGTTCTCCACAGATGCTGCCTGACCCGCTGAGTTACTCCAGCACTCTGTGAAACGTCACCTATCCATGTTCTCCATAGATGCTGCCTGACCCGCTGAGTTACTCCAGCACTCTGTGAAACGTCACCTATCCATGTTCCGGCAGCATCTATAGAGCGAAGGAAATAGGCAACGTTTCGGCCCGAAACCTTTCCGGGTTTCGGCCCAAAACGTTGCCTGTTTCCTTCAGGGTTTCGGCCCGAAAGGTTGCCCATTTCCTTCGCTCCACAGATGCTGCCTGACCCGCTGAGTTACTCCAGCACTCTGTGAAACGTCACCTATCCATGTTCTCCACAGATGCTGCCTGACCCGCTGAGTTACTCCAGCACTCTGTGAAACGTCACCTATCCATGTTCTCCACAGATGCTGCCCCTGACCCGCTGAGTTACTCCAGCACTCATGTCCCTTTTTCCATCTTCGGTATAAAGCAGCATCTGCAGTTCCTTTCTACACATCTACTGATTCATTGCTGTCATTGGAAAGTACGGAGGCAGCTGGCAGTCAATTTAAAATGTGAGTCAGTTGTCTGGGTGCAGGGACTGCGACTGTCTGCTTCAGATTCTGAATGGATGTTCTATTGAATTGACCGAGGGGAGTGAGCATCATGTGCGATTAATCACGTTGATAGTTTAAAACAAAAGGTAGCCAGCAGCCCTGGCAGTTTCAGCAGGGCCCGGTCCCAAGGGTAATGACATTAAACGCCAACTCTGACTGGATTAGAGACGGAATTCACTTCCGTTTCTCGCAGAATGAGGCAACTCACTGGAACCGCAGGAAATTGCAGTGAATTGTGGACGCAGCCCAGCCCAGCCCATCACACAAACCAACCTCCCTTCCATTGACTCCATCTACACCTCACGCTGCCTCGGCAAGGCCAGCAGCATAATCAAGGACCAGTCGCACCCCTGGCCACTCCCTCTTCTCCCCTCTCCCATCACGCTAAAGTTACAGAAGTGTGAAAACGCACACCTCCAGATTCAGGGACAGTTTCTTCCCAGCTGTTATCAGGCAACTGAACCATCCTACCACAACCAGAGAGCAGTGCTGAACTACCATCTACCTCATTGGTGACCCTCGGACTATCTTTGATCGGACTTTGGTGGCTTTACCTTGCACTAAACGTTATTCCCTTATCATGTATCTGTACACTGTGGACGGCTCGATTGTAATCATGTATTGTCTTTCCGCTGACTGGTTAGCACGCAACAAAAGCTTTTCACTGAACCACGGTACATGTGACAATAAACTAAACCAGGGAAGATGGCATCAGGGCCACGGAGTCTGCAGCCCCATTTTACGAGCTGTCAGCCTTCACACTTCTCCGCTCCAATCGAGCTTGAGTGCAGAAGGCTAATGGCGTTTTCTGGACTCTTACATCCCCTTATTCCCGGCTGCCCCTCACCGCAGCATCTCAGGTGGTCTCCTAGGCAGAATATCTTAACCGGAACCATCACCATGAATTATTGGACGATGCAATGTGTTAGAAGCCATCAGTGCCAACAATGCTGTGTCTCCTCCTGTCTGGCCCAACAGCAGGAGTGCAACATTCTTGCTCCTTCTTCAACCACAAGTTTAAGGTGGGGGCAAGATTGAATTGGATCCTAAAGGGCACCCTTTTCACACAGAGAGTGGAGGGTATATGGCACGAGCTGCCTGGGAAGGAAGTTAAGGCAGCTACTATAACAATATTTAAACTGCAACTTGAAAGATCCAATTACTAAATGCTGGACATACCACTGCTTTAAAATGAATCCCTGACTTCAAAAGGCTTTCAGCCGTTGATATTGTATCTTTGATATCAGATATCAACACAAATGAGCTGTTCCCCATACAAAGTGGCAATGTTCCCACGTGTAAGCCCTGAAAAATCAAATCTAATTCTTATTGTTTAAGAAGGAACTGCAGATGCTGGAAAATCGAAGGTACACAAAAATGCTGGAGAAACTCAGTGGTTGCGGCAGCATCTATGGAGCGAAGGAAATAGGCAACGTTTCGGGCCGAAACCCTTCTTCAGACCCTGAAGAAGGGTTTCGGCCCAAAACGTTGCCTAATTCTTATTGTGTTACCTTTGTGATGTCTGCCTCTTTAAGTTAGTTAGTCATCTTAATGAAAGTGCCAAACATTGGGGACTGTAGCTGAGAGCAGAGAGCATTCTTAGTTTAGTCTGGGACCATCGGATTATCTTTGATCGGACTTTGCTGGCTTTATCTTGCACTAAACGCTATTCCCTTATCATGTATCTGTACACTGTAAGTGGGTCGATTGTAATCATGTATTGTTTTTCTGCTGACTGGTTAACACGCAACAAAGGCTTTTCACTGTACCTCGATACATGTGACAATAAACTCAGAGTTGGAAACAGGCCCTTCGGCCCACCGAGTCTGTGCTGACCATCGAACACCTGTACACTGAGGACAATTTACAATTTTGGAGTGTGGGAGCAAACCGGAACACCCGGAGAAAACCCACACAGTCACGGGGAGAGCGTACAAACTCCATACAGACAGCACCTGTAGTCAGGATGGAACCGGGGTCTCTGGTGCTGTGAGGCATCAACTCTACCCGCTGTGGTTCAGCTGACGATGTGGGGACATGTGGCTGCTGCATTTTACACAGAAACTTTCATATCTGCAAAATATGTGATGGCAGAGCCTTGTGTCCGAGCAGTGAGTGGCTGAGAGCCACAAGTCTTCATGCAGTGTGGGGCCCACCCCCACAAGATGCACTAAACTGGCCATTTCTTCATCCTTGTTTACAAAATCCACAGTGTGGAGAAAGACTCCTGTGAATTAGTTATACAACAAGCGCTTCACTTCAAAGCATTTGTCAAGTGTTAGCCTTCTTTATGTTTATGAAGATGTAAGTTCGTATCATGCAAGGCGTGTTTGGGTTCAGAAATGCTTCAAAGGTGGGAACATAGAATGTAGAGCATTGAACATAGAACAACTGTACAGCACAGGAACAGGCCCTTCGGCCCACAATGTCCATGCCGAACATGATGCCAAGTTAAACTCATCTCCTCTGTGATCCATATCCCTCCATTCCCTATATATCGAGGAGTAGGACATTCGGCCCTTCGAGCCAGCACCGCCATTCAATGTGATTATGGCTGATCATCCCCAATCAGTACCCCGTTCCTGCCTTCTCCCCATATCCCCTGACTCCGCTATTTTTAAGAGCCCTATCTAGCTCTCTCTTGAAAGCATCCAGAGAACCGGCCTCCACCGCCCTCTGTGAGAAAAAGTGTTTCCTCGTCTCCGTTGTAAATGGCTTAAACTGTGGCTTATCCTTAAACTGTGGCCCCTGGTTCTGGACTCCTCCAACATCGGGAACATGTTTCCTGCCTCTAGCGTGTCCAAGCCCCAAACAATCTTATATGATTCAATGAGATTCCCTCTCATCTTTCTAAACTCCAGAGTGTACAAGCCCAGCTGCTCCATTCTCTCAGAATATGACAGTCCCGCCATCCTGGGAATTAACCTTGTAAACCTACGCTGCACTCCCTCAATAGCAAGAATCCATGTGCCTGTCCAAAAGCCCCATAAACACCACTATCGTATCTGCCTCCACCACCACCCCTGGGAGCACATTCCCAGGCACCCAGCACCCTCTGTGTAAAACACTTGTCCCACACGTCACCTTTAAACTTTGCCCCTCTCACCTTACAGCTGTGGCCTTTGGATTTAGACATTTCCACCCAGGGAAAAAGGTTGAGACTGTCTACCATATCTATGCCACATAATGTTATATACTTCTGTCAGGTCTCCCTGCAACCTCTCCCTGTAGCTGAAGCCCTCTAATCCAGGCATCATTCTGTTAAACCTGCACCCTCTCCAAAGCCTCCACATCCTTCCTGTAATGGGGTGACCAGAACTGTCCACAATACTCCAACTGTGGCCTCACCAAAGTCCTTTAGATCTGCGTCGTGAGTTTGTGACTCTTATACTCACTGCCCCGACCGATGAGGCACGCACATCTTACACCTTCTTTACCACTCGATCTAATCGTGTTGCCACTTTCAGGGAGCTGTGTACTTGGATGCCAGGGTCTCTCTGTACATCAATGCTGTTGTTCTTGATCCTTGTTTACGTCATTCACAGTGTGGAGAAAGACTCCCGTGATTCACCAGACAATTTGCACCAAGGTTGTGAATACTCGGCCAATAAACTTATTCATTCATTCATTCATTCATTCAGTTATACAACAAGTGCGACAGAGTGATACAATGTGGAAACAGTCCTTCACGTCCCATCTACACTTGTCCGACCAGCCTGCGTTTGGTCCATGTCCCTCCTATCCATGTCCTATCCATGTACCTGTCTAAACATTTCTTCAATGTTGGGGTAGTCCCAGCCTTGCCGTGGTCCTTCTGTAAGTTTATGAAGATGTAAGCCTGCATCATGTGAAAATGCACGCCGTGTTTGGTTCAGAAACGCTTCACAGATGGGAACATGGAATGTAGAGCACTGAAAACTGAACATAGAACAGTACAGCACTGGAACAGGCCCTTCGGCCCACAATGTCCGCGCTGAACATGACGGCAGGACCAAGTCTTATCTGCTTGTACATGATCCATATCCCTCCATTCCAAACATTTCCATTTGCCTATCCAAAATCTCTTCAATGCCACCATTGTATCAGCCACCACCACCACCCCTGGCAGCATGTTCTATGCACCCACCACCCTCTGTGTAAAACTTTCCCCCTCTTCCATTATAGCTATGCCCTTTGGTGTAGAATATTTCCATCCTGGGGAAAAGGTTCTGACTGTCTACCCGATCTATGCTTCTCATAATGATACATATTGTCAGGCCTTCCCTCAAAATCCGATGCTCCAGAGATAACAATCCTTCCGGAAGTTTGGATTTCAAACACAGAATGGAGAAAACTTCCTGAGCAGCCATCTAATATTGCTGGTCCTAGAGCTGACAATATTTAAAAAAAATTTTTTTAATATGGAGTTAATTTGGGAGTAAGCTATGTCAGTGGAGATTGGCCCCGTGGTTTGCTCAGCCTGCAACATGTGGGAGATCAGGGATATGGTCGGTGTCCCTGGTGACTACGTTTGCAGGAAGTGTGTCCAGCTGCAGCTCCTGGCAGACCGCATTGAACGATTGGAGCTGCGGTTGGATTCATATTGGAGCATCCACGATGCTGAGAAAGTCGTGAATAGTACGTACAGTGAGTTGGTCACACCGCAGGTAAAAGGTAAGAGGACAGAAAGTGAACGGGTGGCCAATAGTCAGCAAAGCAGTAGGCAGGTAGTGCAGGAGTTCCCTGCGGTCATCTCCCTCCTAAACAGGTATACCATTTTGGATACAGTTGGGGGAGATGGCTCATCAGGGGAGATGGCTCATCAGGGGAAGGCAGCAGCAGCCAAGTTCATGGCACCATGGGTGGCTCTGTGGCACAGGAGGGGGGAAAAAAGAGTGGAAGGGCAATAGTAATAGGGGATTCAATTGTAAGGGGAATAGATAGGCGTTTCTGCGGCCGCAAACGAGACTCCAGGATGGTATGTTGCCTCCCTGGTGCAAGGGTCAGGGATGTCACTGAACGGCTGCAGAACATTCTGGAGGGGGAGGGTGAACAGCCAGTTGTCGTGGTGCATATTGGCACCAACGATATAGGTAAAAAAAGGGATGAGGTCCTACAAGGTGAATTTAGGGAGCTAGGAGATAAACTTAAAAGTAGGACCTCAAAGGTAATAATCTCTGGATTACTACCAGTGCCACGGGCCAGTCAGAGTAGAAATAGAAGGATATTGCAGATGAATACGTGGCTTGAAAAATGGTGCAAGGGGGAGGGATTCAAATTTTTAGGGCATTGGAACCAGTTCTGGGGGAGGTAGGACCAGTACAAACAGGACGGTCTGCATCTGGGCTGGAATGGAACCAATGTCCTTGGGGGAGTGTTTGCTAGTGCTGTCGGGGAGGATTTAAACTAATGTGGCTGGGTGATGGGTGCAAGAGCAGAGAGGCAGAGGGGTGTAAAATGAGGGTAGAAGCAATAGGTAGCAAGGTGAAAAGTAAAAGTGGCAGGCAGACAAAACCTGGGCAAAAATCAAAAAGGGCCACTTTTCAACATAATTGTATAAGGGGTAAGAGTGTTGTAAAGACAAGCCTGAAGGCTTTGTATCTTAATGCAAGGAGCATTCGTAATAAGGTGGATGAGTTGAATGTGCAGATGGTTATTAATGAATCTGATATAGTTGGGATCACGGAGACATGGATCCAGGGTGACCAAGGCTGGGAGCTGAACATTCATGGATATTCAATATTCAGGTGGGATAGACAGAAAGGAAAAGGAGGTGGCGTAGCGTTGCTGGTTAGAGAGGAGATTAACACAATAGAAAGGAAGGACATTAGCTTGGAGGATGTGGAATCGGTATGGGTAGAGCTGCGAAACACTAAGGGTCAGAAAACGCTAGTGGGTGCTGTGTACCGGCCACCTAACAGTAGTAGTGGAGTTGGGGATGGCATCAAACAGGAAATTAGAAATGCGTTCAACAAAGGTAAAACAGTTATAATGGGTGACTTCAATCTACATATAGATTGGGTGAATCAAATTGGCTGGGGTGATGAGGAAGAGGATTTCTTGGAATGTATGCGGGATAGTTATCTAAACCAACATGTAGAGGAACTAACGAGAGAGCAGGCTATTCTAGACTGGGTATTGAGTAATGAGGAAGGGTTAGTTAGCAGTCTTGTTGTGCGTGGCCCCTTGGGCAAGAGTGACCATAATATGGTTGAGTTCTTCATTAGGATGGAGAGTGACATTGTTAATTCAGAAACAAAGGTCCTGAACTTAAAGAAAGGTGACTTTGAGGGTGTGAGACGTGAATTGGCCAAGAGAGACTGGCCAATGATTCTTAAAGGGTTGACGGTGGATATGCAATGGAAGGCATTTAAAAACTGCATGGATGAACTACAACAAGTGTCCATCCCAGTTTGGCAAAAGAATAAATCAGGGAAGGTAGTGCATCCGTGGATAACAAGGGAAATCAGGGATAGTATCAAAACAAAAGAGGAAGCCTACAAATTAGCCAGAACAAGCAGCCTACCGGAGGACTGGGAGAAATTCAGAGTCCAGCAGAGGAGGACAAAGGGTTTAATTAGGAAAGGGAAAATAGATTATGAAAGAAAACTGGCAGGAAACATAAAAACTGACTGCAAAAGTTTGTATAGATATGTCAAGAGGAAAAGATCAGTTGAAACAAATGTAGGTCCCTTGCAGTCAGAAACAGGTGAATTGATCATGGGGAACAAGGACATGGCGGACCAATTGAATAATTACTTTGGTTCTGTCTTCACTAAGGAAGACATAAATAATCTGCCGGAAATAGCAAGGGACCGGGGGTTAAATGAGATGGAGGAACTGAGTGAAATCCAGGTTAGCCGGGAAGTGGTGTTAGGTAAATTGAATGGATTGAAGGCCGATAAATCCCCAGGGCCGGATAAGTTGCATCCCAGAGTACTTAAGGAAGTAGCTGCAGAAATAGTGGATGCATTAGTGATAATTTTTCAAAACTCTTTAGATTCTGGAGTAGTTCCTGAGGACTGGAGGGTAGCTAATGTAACCCCACTTTTTAAAAAGGGAGGGAGAGAGAAAACGGTGAATTACAGACCAGTTAGTCTAACATCGGTGGTGGGGAAAATTCTGGAGTCAATTATTAAAGATGGGATAGCAGCACATTTGGAAAGTGGTGAGTTCATTGGACAAAGTCAGCATGGATTTATGAAAGGTAAATCATGTCTGACGAATCTTATAGAATTTTTCGAGGATGTAACTAGTAGAGTGGATAAGGGAGAACCAGTGGATGTGTTATATCTGGACTTTCAGAAGGCTTTCGACAAGGTCCCACATAAGAGATTAGCATACAAACTTAAAGCACATGGTATTGGGGGTTCAGTATTGATGTGGATAGAGAACTGGCTGGCAGACAGGAAGCAAAGATTAGGAGTAAACGGGTCCTTTTCAGAATGGCAGGCAGTGACTAGTGGGGTACCGCAAGGCTCAGTGCTGGGACCCCAGTTATTTACAATATATATTAATGATCTGGATGAGGGAATTGAATGCAACATCTCCAAGTTTGCGGATGACACTAAGCTGGGGGCAGTGTTAGCTGTGAGGAGGATGCTAGGAGGCTGCAAGGTGACTTGGATAGGTTGGGTGAGTGGGCAAATGCATGGCAGATGCAGTATAATGTGGATAAATGTGAGGTTATCCACTTTGGTGGCAAAAACAGGAAAGTAGACTATTATCTGAATGGTGGCCGATTAGGAAAAGGGGAGATGCAACGAGACCTGGGTGTCATGGTACACCAGTCATTGAAAGTAGGCATGCAGGTGCAGCAGGCAGTGAAGAAAGCAAATGGTATGTTAGCATTCATAGCAAAAGGATTTGAGTATAAGAGCAGGGAGGTTCTACTGCAGTTGTACAGGGTCTTAGTGAGAACACACCTGGAGTATTGCGTACAGTTTTGGTCTCCTAATCTGAGGAAAGACATTCTTGCCATAGAGGGAGTACAGAGAAGGTTCACCAGACTGATTCCTGGGATGGCAGGAATTTCATATGAGGAAAGACTGGATAGACTCGGCTTGTACACGTTGGAATTCAGAAGATTGAGGGGGGATCTTATAGAAACTTACAAAATTCTTAAGGGGTTGGACAGGCTAGATGCAGGAAGATAATTCCCGATGTTGGGGAAGTCCAGAACTAGGGGTCACGGTTTAAGGATAAGAGGGAAGACTTTTAGGACCGAGATGAGAAAATCATTTTTCACACAGAGAGTGGTGAATCTGTGGAATTCTCTGCCACAGAAGGTAGTTGAGGCCAGTCATTGGCTATATTTAAGAGGGAGTTAGATGTGGCCCTTGTGGCTAAAGGGATCAGGGGGTATGGAGAGAAGGCAGGGATGGGATACTGAGTTGGATGATCAGCCATGATCATATCAAATGGCGGTGCAGGCTCGAAGGGCCGAATGGCCTACTCCTGCACCTATTTTCTATGTTTCTAGGTTTCTAATATTGAAATGATTCTTAAGGAATTTGTGTTGGAGGGATGTGTCTATTAGCACCCTAGCTAAGTCAAGTCAAGGCAAGTTTATTTGTCACATACAAATACAAGATGCACAGTGAAATGAAAGTGGCAATGCCTGTGGATTGTGCAAAACTACAGAACAACAGAACAGAACAGAACCAGTATTTACATTTTAGAGAACAACAGTAAATGAGTCCCCGGTGAGATCAGAGTTTACAGTCCTGATGGCCTGTGGGAAGAAACTCCGTCTCATCCTCTCCGTTTTCACAGCACGACAGCGGAGGCGTTTGCCTGACCGTAGCAGCTGGAACAGTCCATTGCTGAGGTGGTAGGGGTCCCCCATAATGTTGCTGGCTCTGGATCTGCCCCTCCTGGTGTATAGGTCCTGCAGGGGGGACAGTGTAGTTCCCATAGTGCATTTGGCCGAACGCACTACTCTCTGCAGAGCCTTCCTGTCCTGGGCAGAGCAGTTCCCAAACCAGTTTGTGATGTTGCCGGACAAGATGCTTTCTACAGCCCCAGAGTAAAAGCACTGAAGGATCCTCAGAGAGACTCAGTTGCCTGAGGTGGTAAAGGCGCTGCCTTGCCTTACTCACCAGTGCAGCAGTGTGTGTTGTCCATGTCAGATCCTCTGTGATGTGGACTCCCGGGTATTTAAAGCAGCTCACCCTGTCCACAGTAGTCCCATTTATCTCCAGTGGTGTGTACCAGGGATGTTGTGCCCTTCTAACGTCCACAATCAGCTCCTTAGTTTTTGTGACATTGAAGAGGAGGCTGTTGTCCTGACACCAGAGTGCCAGATCAGCCACCTCCTCCCGGTATGTGTACGTGTCATAGAATCGCAGAGCCATACAGCACAGAAACATGCCCTTTGGCCAACTTGCCCTTGCCAACCAACTTACCCCATTTGCACCTGCCTGCATTTGACCCCTATCCCACTAAACCTTGCCTATACATTGGACAATGCAGGAGTAGGTCATTCGGCCCCTTGAGCCGCCATTTAATGTGATCATGACTGATTATCCACAATCAGTACCCCGTTCCTGCCTTCTCCCCATATCCCCTGACTCCGCTACAAATCCCAGTGTCTTTTAAATATTGTTATACTACCTCAACTACCTCCATTAGACTTTAGACTTTGGAGATACAGCACGGAAACATACGCTTAGTCCCACTCTCCCACTAGTGGAAACATCTGTAAAGATGTGTCATAACGCACTGTTTCTGTACTTCTGTTTATTAATACTACACATTATACACATAGGTTTCTGCCCCAGCTGTCCGTGGTCTGTCACCGGAACCAGAGAGAGAGAACTGGGTGGGAAGGTTGTAATTATACTGATGATGTGGGGTGTGGTTAGTAGTGGTGAGGTCACTATGTTAAAGGTACATGCACATATCATCTACATCCTTCCCCTTGGAAATAATAAGCAATACCGAAGTGACAGGGCGACCACGTCTCATACGCTACGAGCAGGTGAGCAAACAGTTAAACAAATTCACCATAACGGATAGGCGGCCTGACCACCCGCCCTTACCGGGTACGCATTTCGCCATCCCCCCCTTCTGCAGGCGGAGCATGAGCAGGAGCCGGCGCGGGGAAGAGAACCGGAGAACCAGGAGGAGAACGAGAAAACGGAGAAGGAGCAGGGGAAGCAGGAGCAGTAGTGGGAAGACGGTCAGGCGAGGGAGGACCGGCCGGAGGGGCAGGCAGTGTTGTCGACAATGGGGGGGAAAAGGGATCCGCAGGCGGCGGTGGTGGCTCGTTAACAAGCCGCAGATGCTGCCGGGACCGGCGGTAAATGGTACCTTCATGGTCGACAAGGTAGGACCGCGGCGAACCAGCAGTACCGACGACGATGGCAAGCCTGGGGTGACCGGAGGGGGATTGCATTCGGACGACTTGGCCTGAGAGCAGAGGCGGGAGAGGACGACAAGATTTGTCGTGGGAGCGCCGTTGGATTTCTTGTTTGAGGGCAATGCGCTCCTGGACGGCAGCGGAACGGAGGACAGAGGGAACGAGGGACCGCTGGGTCACCGGAATCGGAGGTCTCGTAGTGCGAGACATCAGCCGTTGTGCTGGAGAGCCCAAGGCAGTGTCGCGGCAAATGTTTCGGAGATTGAGGAGGGCCAAGTAAAAATCAGAATGGGACAGTCTACAATGTTCCAGCAAGTCCTTAGCACTGCGGACAGCGCGCTCTGCCAAGCCGTTGCTTTGTGGGTACTCTGGGCTGCTGGTGTAGTGTCGGAAGTTCCATCTGGCTGCAAAACTCCGAAATTCGGCACTCGAGAACTGGCTGCCGTTGTCCGATTGAAGACTTGCCGGGGTGCCATGGGTTCCGAAGTGGCGGCGCAGCTTGCCGATAACGGCCGAAGAGGTTAGGGAGTGCAGCTGGTCCACCTCGAACCAGCTGGAGTACGAGTCCACAAGAACCAGGAAATGCTTTCCACGCCACTCAAAAATGTCAGCGGCGACGGTCATCCAGGGCAGCTCGGGGGCAGGCTGTTGCAGAAGCGGCTGCTGTTGCTGATGGGGAGCGAGGCTATTGCAGACCGAGCAAGCGGAGACCCTGTCCCGGATGTCTTGGGCCATGCCGGGCTAGTAGAACAAACTCTGGGCCTGAGACAGGGTGGCATCGGCCCCAGGATGACCGCGGTGGGCGGTGTGAAAGTATTGGTCCCGCAGGGCAGCAGGCACAACGACCTTGTGTCCCTTCACGACCACGCCGTCGTGCAGCACGAGCTCGTCACGGACCAGGAAGTAGGGCGCGACCCCAGGCGGTAAGGATGAACGACGGTCTGGCCAACCCTGCCTGATGACGTCGGCAAGCTGCTGCAGGGCAGGGTCCTTGGCAGTGTTGCTGATCAGGGACTGCATTTGCTGGTTCATATGGGTGGCGATCAGTGGACGTTAGTGGTGCGTGGGACAGCGTGTCGGCCACGAACATGTCCTTGCCCTTGCGATACACAATTTTAAACGTAAAACGTTGGAGTTGTAGCATCATGCGCTGTAACCGGGACGAGGCAACGTGGATGGGCTTGTTGAGGATAGAGACCAGCGGCTGATGGTCGGTCTCGATCGTGAAGCTATTGCCCAGAATATAGTCCTTGAACTTGGAGCAGGCAAACACCACAGCAAGCAGCTCCTTCTCTATCTGAGCATAGCGCTGCTCGGCAGGGGTCATGGTGCGGGACGCGTAGGAAACAGGCAGCTGCAGGCCATCGCGGAGCTGCAGACAGGCAGCACCCAGACCGAACTTGGAGGCGTCGCAGGTAAGAACAATGAGGCGCTGCAGATCGAAGAATTGGAGAGTGGGGGCACTGGCCAGCCTGGACTTCAGAATGTCAAAAGCTGTCTGGTGATGCGGGAACCAAACCCAGGCAGTGTCCTTCTTGATCAACTCCCTCAGGGGCGCGCTCAGCTCGCTGAGGTCGGGGATAAACTTCCCCAAGTAATTAACCATGCCCAGGAAACGTTGTAGGCTGGCCACGTCGGTGGGCGAAGACATATCGGAGACCGCAGCTGTCTTCTGCGGGTCGGGCTTTAGCCCCGATGCGGTAACAACGTGGCCCACATAGGTGACCTCCGGGACGCGGAACCGGCACTTCTTTGGGTTTAGTTTGAGGTTGATTTCGCGGGCCCGGTTCAGGACTCGACGGAGGTGGAGATCGTGCTCAGCAACGTCTTTACCATAGACCAGGATGTCGTCAACGATGATGGCACACGGCAGACCGGCGAACAGCTGCTCCATCGTCCGCTGGAAGACCTCGCTGGCAGAGTTGATCCCGAATGGCATGCGGAGGAATCGGTACCTGCCGAAAGGTGTGCCGAAGGTAGTCAAGTGGGAGGACCGCTCGTCCAGCGGTATCTGCCAGAAGGAGCTCTTGGCATCGAGAACCGAGAAGACAGTGGCCGGGCCAACCTGTGCAGCGACGTCCTCCACTGTTCGCATGGTCACTATGTTAAAGGTACATGCACATATCATCTACAACATCCTCTCCACATCCACTCTATCCAGGTTTTTCACTATTCGGCAAGTTTCACTGAGGTCCCCCCGTCATCCTTCTAAATTCCAGCGAGTACAGGCCCAGTGCCAACATAGGCAGGGAGACAGTTAAATTCTCAAGCAGGCTTAAGAGACCAGAGTGCATTTACTTGAGCTGTATTACATTTGCATTGAAATTAGTTGCCATGGAAAATTTTAAACCTTTCCGTACAAAAATAAAGTTTGACTAATGACTGATTAGCAAGCTGCTGTTTGGGTTATCTTAACTTTGCAATTTAAAATTAGTGTTGTAGTTAACTTTACACTGCAGGGAATGAAATGTGTGTGGAAAATTAACCCTTCAGTGTCCTCCCCTTCCCATTCCCACACTGACCTTTCTGTCCTGGGCCTCCCCAATTGGCAGAGTGATGCCCAGCGCAAGTTGTCGGTACAGCACCTCATATTCCACTCAATGTTCACGCATGTAGTACATCCGTCAAAGAGAATGCCTACAAGTCCTTGGTCAGGCCCAAATTGGGGCATTGTGGAGCCGTATAGGATCGTTTCAACAACAACAACAAGATCACCCTGGAGAAAGTACAATGGCGAGCAGCCCGCTTTGTATGTAATGACTACAAGCGCAAGTCAAGCGTGAATAATATGCTGACTACTCTCGGATGGGATACCCTAGAGCCCCGCAGAATCAGGCTAAGACTTATTGCGATTTACAAGGAGATTGACAAACTCACGCCTTCAAAACTCCCCTCAGCCCAGAGCACCAACTGCCATGAAACAAGACTAAATAACGGTCCCTACATCATCAACTGGCGAAATTTCAATAAACTTTGCGACCAATATTCCCTTTACCCAAGGACGATAAGGGAATGGAATATGTTAGCCATGATCGCATAGAATGGCGGTGCTGGCTCGAAGGGCCGAATGGCCTACTCCTGCACCTATTGTCTATTGTCTATTGTCTATTGACAAGCTGGGCTGAAGGGCCCATGCTGCACCATTCAATACCTCTCTGACTCTCAATCCTGTATTCCAACAAGGGGTTAAGGCAGAAATTTAATATTTAGTCTTGATCCTTTCAGAAATTTGTGACTCAGTTGTGAATTAAAAAGGCCTAAGCTGTTCATGAAACAGCAAGCACATAAACACTAACTGCTGAGGGATCTCATGGAGAAATTAATTCCTCTGTTGAACAAGTCCAGGGAAGTGGAACATAACCTCAGCATCTCGACGAGAGTGTCAGTAGAATGAGAGGGGTCACGTCTTAATACAAGAATGTTCATAAATCTACAGCTTCCTTCTGCCAAAGTACTTGATAGTGTAGCTTTATAATATAGTTTACCATTTCATAGGTGATAGGAGCAATAGACAATAGACAATAGACAATAGGTGCAGGAGCAGGCCATTCTGCCTTTCAAGCCAGCACCGCCATTCAATGTGATCCTGGCTGATCATCCCCAATCAGTACCCCGTTCCTGCCTTCTCCCCATATCCCCTGATTCCGCTATCTTTAAGAGCCCTATCTAACTCTCTCCTGAAAGCATCCAGAGAACCTGCCTCCACCGCCCTCTGAGGCAGAGAATTCCACAGACTCACAACTCTCTGTGTGAAAAAGTGTTTCCTCGTCTGCATTCTAAATGGCTTCGGCCATTTGACCATCGCCTACTCCACCATTCAATCGCGGCTGATCTATCTCTCCCTCTTAACCCCATTCTCCTGCCTTCTCCCCATAACCCCTGACACCCGTACTGATCAAGAATCTGTCAATTTCCGCCTTAAAAATATCGATTGCTTTGGCCTCCACAGCCATCTGTAGCAAAGAATTCCACAGATTCAACACCCTCTGACTAAAGCATTCCTCCTCATCTCGTTTCTGAAGGTACATCCTTTTATTCTGAGGTTGTACCCTCTGGTCCTAATCTCCCACTAGTGCAAACATCCTCTCCACATCCACTCTATCCAGGCCTTTCAATGAGGAAAGTTTCAATGAGGTCCCCCCTCATTCTTCTAAACTCCAGCGAGTACAGGCCCAGTGCTGTCAAACGCTCATCATATGTTAACCCATTCATTTCTGAGATCATTCTTAGTTAGTTTATTCTCATGTGTACTGAGGAACAGTGAAGCTTTTTGTTGCATGCTAACCAGTCAGCGGAAAGGCAATACATGATTACAATCGAGCCGTCCACAGTGCACAGATACAGGATAAAGGGAATAACGTTTAGTGCAAGATAAAGTCCAGTAAGGTCCGATAAAAGATAGTCCGAGAGTCTCTAATGTGATGGATGGTAGTTCAGCACTGCTCTCTGGTTGTGGTAGGATGGTTCAGTTGCCAGATAACAGCTGGGTAGAAACTGTCCCTGAATCTGGAGGTGTGCGTTTTCACACTTGACCAGTGTGAGACTGGTCCTTGAGGCTCGGCCAATGGAAAACCTAAAGATTGTCACTGTACAGTCAACAAGTGACCAAGACTGGTAAATAAGGTGAGAGTCATAGTCATACAGTGTGGAAACAGGCCCTTCAGCCCACCTTGTCCATGCCGCCCATAATGTCCCATCTACACACGTCCCACCTGCCCTCATTTGGCCCATCTCCCTCTAAACCTGTCCTATCATGTGCCTGTGTAAATGCATTCCATGCCAGCTTGGAACAGGAGATGGGTGGTGGAACGCTACCCTCCCCACTGGTCTCTGGTCTGCCTGTACCAACGCTCACTGACGCAGACATAGAAACATAGAAAATAGGTGCAGGAGTAGGCCATTCGGCCCTTCGAGCCTGCACCGCCATTCGATATGATCATGGCTGATCATCCAACTCAGTATCCTGTACCTGCCTTCTCTCCATACCCCCTGATCCCTTTAGCCACAAGGGCCACATCTAACTCCCTCTTAAATATAGCCAATGAACTGGCCTGAACTAGCCTCTGTGGCAGAGAGCTCCAGAGATTCACCACTCTCTGTGTGAAAAATGTTTTCCTCATAGAAACATAGAAACATAGAAACATAGAAATTAGGTGCAGGAGTAGGCCATTCGGCCCTTCGAGCCTGCACCGCCATTCAATATGATCATGGCTGATCATCCAACTCAGTATCCCGTACCTGCCTTCTCTCCATACCCTCTGATCCCTTTAGCCACAAGGGCCACATCTAACTCGCTCTTAAATATAGCCAATGAACTCGCCTCGACTACCCTCTGTGGCAGAGAGTTCCAGAGATTCACCACTCTCTGTGTGAAAAAAGTTCTTCTCATCTCGGTTTTAAAGGATTTCCCCCTTATCCTTAAGCTGTGACCCCTTGTCCTGGACTTCCCCAACATCGGGAGCAATCTTCCTGCATCTAGCCTGTCCAACCCCTTAAGAATTTTGTAAGTTTCTATAAGATCCCCTCTCAATCTCCTAAATTCTAGAGAGTATAAACCAAGTCTATCCAGTCTTTCTTCATAAGACAGTCCTGACATCCCAGGAATCAGTCTGGTGAACCTTCTCTGCACTCCCTCTATGGCAATAATGTCCTTCCTCAGATTTGGAGACCAAAACTGTACGCAATACTCCAGGTGTGGTCTCACCAAGACCCTGTACAACTGCAGTAGAACCTCCCTGCTCCTATACTCAAATCCTTTTGCTATGAAAGCTAACATACCATTCGCTTTCTTCACTGCCTGCTGCACCTGCATGCCTACTTTCAATGACTGGTGTACCATGACACCCAGGTCTCGCTGCATCTCCCCTTTTCCTAGTCGGCCACCATTTAGAAAATAGTCTGCTTTCCTGTTTTTGCCACCAAAATGGATAACCTCACATTTATCCACATTATACTGCATCTGCCAAACATTTGCCCACTCACCCAGCCTATCCAAGTCACCTTGCAGTCTCCTAGCATCCTCCTCACAGCTAACACTGCCCCCCAGCTTAGTGTCATCCGCAAACTTGGAGATATTGCCTTCAATTCCCTCATCCAGGTCATTAATATATATTGTAAATAGCTGGGGTCCCAGCACTGAGCCTTGCGGTACCCCACTAGTCACTGCCTGCCATTGTGAAAAGGACCCGTTTACTCCTACTCTTTGCTTCCTGTTTGCCAGCCAGTTCTCTATCCACATCAATACTGAACCCCCAATACCGTGTGCTTTAAGTTTGTATACTAATCTCTTATGTGGGACCTTGTCAAAAGCCTTCTGGAAGTCCAGATACACCACATCCACTGGTTCTCCCCTATCCACGCTACTAGTTACATCCTCGAAAAATTCTATAAGATTCGTCAGACATGATTTACCTTTCGTAAATCCATGCTGACTTTGTCCAATGATTTCACCACTTTCCAAATGTGCTGCTATCCCATCTTTAATAACTGACTCTAGCAGTTTCCCCACTACCGATGTTAGACTAACTGGTCTGTAATTCCCCGTTTTCTCTCTCCCTCCCTTCTTAAAAAGTGGGGTTACGTTTGCTACCCTCCAATCCTCAGGAACTACTCCAGAATCTAAAGAGTTTTGAAAAATTATTACTAATGCATCCACTATTTCTGGAGCTACTTCCTTAAGTACTCTGGGATGCAGCCTATCTGGCCCTGGTGATTTATCGGCCTTTAATCCATTCAATTTACCCAAAACCACTTCCCGACTAACCTGGATTTCACTCAGTTCCTCCAACTCCTTTGACTCCCCTGCTATTTCCGGCAGATTATTTATGTCTTCCTTAGTGAAGACGGAACCAAAGTAGTTATTCAATTGGTCCGCCATATCCTTGTTCCCCATGATCAACTCACCTGTTTCTGACTGCAAGGGACCTACATTTGTTTTAACTAATCTCTTTCTTTTTACATATTTATAAAAACTTTTGCAGTCAGTTTTTATGTTCCCTGCCAGTTTTCTTTCATAATCTATTTTTCCTTTCCTAATTAAGCCCTTTGTCCTCCTCTGCTGGTCTCTGAATTTCTCCCAGTCCTCTGGTATGCTGCTTTTTCTGGCTAATTTGTACGCATTATCTTTCGCTTTGATACCATCCCTGATTTCCCTTGTTATCCACGGATGCACTACCTACCCCGATTTATTCTTTTGCCAAACTGGGATGAACAATTTTTGTAGTTCATCCATGCAGTCTTTAAATGTCTTCCATTGCATGTCCACCGTCAACCCTTTTAGAATTAATTGCCAGTCAATCATGGCCAATTCATGTCTCATACCCTCAAAGTTACCTTTCTTTAAGTTCAGAACCATTGTTTCTGAATTAACAATGTCACTCTCCATCCTAATGAAGAACTCAACCATATTATGGTCACTCTTGCCCAAGGGGGCACGTACAACAAGACTGCTAACTAACCCTTCCTCATTACTCAATACCCAGTCTAAAATAGCCTGCTCTCTCGTTGGTTCCTCTACATGTTGATTTAGATAACTATCCCGCATACATTCCAAGAAATCCTCTTCCTCAGCACCCCTGCCAATTTGATTCACCCAATCTATATGTAGATTGAAGTCACCCATTATAACTGTTTTGCCTTTGTCGCACGCATTTCTAATTTCCTGTTTGATACCATCTCCAACTTCACTACTACTGTTAGGTGGCCTGTACACAACACCCACCAGCGTTTTCTGCCCCTTAGTGTTTCGCAGCTCTACCCATACCGATTCCACATCCTCGAACCTAATGTCCTTCCTTTCCATTGCGTTAATCTCCTCTCTAATCATCAATGCTACCCCACCTCCTTTTCCTTTCTCTCTATCCCTCCTGAATATTGAATATCCCTGGATGTTCAGCTCCCAGCCTTGGTCACCCTGGAGCCATGTCTCCGTGATCCCAACTATATCATAGTCATTAATAGCTATCTGCACATTCAACTCATCCACCTTATTACGAATGCTCCTTGCATTGAGATACAAAGCCTTCAGGCTTGTTTTTACAACACTCTTACCCCTTATACAATTATGTTGAAAAGTGGCCCTTTTTGATTTTTGCCCTGGTTTTGTCTGTCTTCCACTTTTACTTTTCACCTTGCTACCTATTGCTTCTACCCTCATTTTACACTCCTCTGTCTCTACGCTCACACATTTAAGAAACCCTTTCCCTTTAACTCCATCCTCCACTATCCCATTCGACACCCCACCCCCCTTATTCAGTTTAAAACCACCCGTGTAGCAGTGGCAAACCTGCCTGCCAGAATGCTGATCCCACACCTGTTAAGATGCAATTCGTCCCTTTTGTACAGTTCCCCCTTACCCCAAAACAGATCCCAGTGATCTAAGAATCTAAATCCCTGCCCCGTGCACCAGTTCCTGAGCCACACGTTCAGGTCCCGTATCTCCCTGTTCCTGCTCTCGCCAGCACGAGGAACTGGAAGCAAACCGGAGATAACAACCCTGGAGGTCCTGCTTTTCAGCATTTTTCCGAGCTCTCTAAAGTCACGCTGCAGAATATTCATCCCCTTCTTTCCGACATCGTTTGTGCCGACATGCACTACCACTTCCGGATGTTCACCTTCGCCCTTGAGGATTTTCTGCACTCTGTCCGTGACATCCTGGATCCTGGCACCAGGAAGGCAGCACACCATCCTCGCATCCCGTCTGTTGCCACAGAAACCCCTGTCCGTACCTCTCACAATGGAGTCTCCCACTACAATGGCGTTGCCTGCCTTAGGCCTTTTTGGTTTTGGCTCAACAGCCCTATTCGCATCGCAAGCCAGTCCGCTGCTCAGTGTAAACACGTCTTCTGTCCCAACAGCTTCTAAGTGGGTGAACCTGTTCACAAGAGGTACAACACCCGGGGACGTTGGCATTCCATGCTTCCCTCCCTTTCTCACCGTCTCCCACCTTCTCTCTTCCAGTACCTTAGGTGTAACAATCGTACTGTAGGACTTGTCGAGGAACGACTCCGTTTCTCGGACGATCCGGAGGTCATCCACTTGCTTCTCCATCTCGGTCCTCGGTCCTAAAAGATTTCCCCCTTATCCATAAACTGTGACCCCTTGTTCTGGACTTCCCCAACATTGGGAACAATCTTCCTCCATCTAGCCTATCCAACCCCTTAAGAATTTTGTACGTTTCTATAAGATCCCCCCTCAATCTTCTAAATTCTAGCGAGTACAAACCGAGTCTATCCAGTCTTTCTTCATATGAAAGTCCTGACGTCCCAGGAATCAGTCTGGTGAACCTTCTCTGTACTCCCTCTATGGCAAGAATGTCTTTCCTCAGATTAGGAGACCAAAACTGTACGCAATACTCCAGGTGTGTTCTCACCAAGACCCTGTACAACTGCAGTAGAACCTCCCTGCTCCTATACTCAAATCCTTTTGCTATGAATGCTAACATACCATTCGCCTTCTTCACTGCCTGCTGCACCTGTATGCCTACTTTTAATGACTGGTGTACCATGACACCCAGGTCTCGTTGCATCTCCCCTTTTCCTAATCGGCCACCATTCAGATAATAGTCTACTTTCCTGTTTTTGCCACCAAAGTGGATAACCTCACATTTATCCACATTATACTGCATCTGCCATGCATTTGCCCACTCACCCAGCCTATCCAAGTCACCTTGCAGCCTCCGAGCATCCTCCTCATAGCTAACACTGCCCCCCAGCTTCGTGTCATCCGCAAACTTGGAGATGTTGCATTCAATTCCCTCGTCCAAATCATTAATATAAATTGTAAATAGCTGGGGTCCCAGCACTGAGCCTTGCGGTACCCCACTAGTCACTGCCTGCCATTGTGAAAAGGACCCGTTTACTCCTACTCTTTGCTTCCTGTCTGCCAGCCAGTTCTCTATCCACATCAATACTGAACCCCCAATACCGTGTGCTTTAAGTTTGTATACTAATCTCTTATGTGGGACCTTGTCGAAAGCCTTCTGAAAGTCCAGATATAACACATCCACTGGTTCTCCCTTATCCACTCTACCAGTTACACCCTCGAAAAATTCTATAAGATTCGTCAGACATGATTTCCCTATCATAAATCCATGCTGACTTTGTCCAATGATTTTACCATTATCCAAATGTGCTGCTATCCCATCTTTAATAACTGACTCTAGCAGTTTCCCTCTACCGATGTTAGACTAACTGGTCTGTAATTCCCCGTTTTCTCTCTCCCTCCCTTTTTAAAAAGTGGGGTTACATTAGCTACCCTCCAATCCTCAGGAACTACTCCAGAATCTAAAGAGTTTTGAAAAATTATCACTAATGCATCCACTATTTCTGGGGCTACTTCCTTAAGTACTCTGGGATGCAGCCTATCTGGCCCTGGTGATTTAACATAAGCTCAGTCTTTCTGAGAGTGAATCTGTGGAAAGCAACAGGCCCAGATGTAGCCCCAAGTCACGTCATAGAGTCATACAGTGTAGAAACAGGCTCTTCAGCCCAACTTGCCCATGCAGACCAACATGCCCCATTTACCCTAGTTATTCCCTTTATCCTATATCTGTACACTGTGAACGGCTCGATTGTAATCATGTATTGTCTTTCCACTGACTGGATAGCACGCAACAAAAGCTTTTGGGCTTGTACACTCTGGAGTTTAGAAGGATGACAGTAGATCTTATTGAAACAAATAAGATTGTTAAATGTTTGGACATGCTAGAGGCTGTTGGGGGAATCTAGAACCAGGGGCCACAGTTTAAGAATAAGGAATAAGCCATTTAGAACGGAGACGAGGAAACACTTTTTCACACAGAGAGTGGTGAGTCTGTGGAATTCTCTGCCTCAGAGGGCGGTGGAGGCCGGTTCTCTGGATACTTTCAAGAGCTAGATAGGGTTCTTTAAGATAGCGGAGTCAGGGGATATGGGAAGAAGGCAGGAACGGGGTACTGATTGCGGATGATCAGCCAGGATCACATTGAATGGCGGTGCTGGCTCGAAGGGCCGAATGGCCTACTCCTGCACCTAATGTCTATTGTCTACTGTCTATTGTCTATTTTCATTGTACCTCGGTACACGTGACAATAAACTAAACTAAACTAAACTGAACTAGTCCCACCTGCCAACGTATGGGCCATATCCCTCTAAATCTATCCCATCTAAGTACCTGTCAAAATCTGTCTTAAACATTATGATCATACCTGCCTCAACTACCTCCTGTGGCAGCTCGTTCCACAACCCACCACCCTTTGTGGACCCTTCAGCTTCCTATTAAATCTTTCCCTCCTCGCCTTAAACCTATGTCCCCTGGTTCTTGATTGCCCTATCCTGCGCAAAAGACTCTGTGCATCTACCCAATCTATTCCTCTCATGATTTTGTACACCTCTATAAGATCACCTCTCATCCTCCTGCGCTCCATGGAATAGAGACCCAGCCTACTCAACCTCTACCTATAACTCAGGCTCTCGAGTTCCCATAAATATTCCCTACATTCTTTCCAACTGGACAACATCTTTCCCATAACATGGTGACCAAAACGGAACATAATCCTCTAAATGTGACCTCACCAACTGTAACATGACCTCCCTACTTCTATACTCAACACTCTGACTGATGAAGGCCAAAGTGCCAAAAGCCTTGTTGATCACCTTATCCATCTGTGACTCCACCTTCAAGGAACCATGCACCTGTACTTCTAGATCCTTCTGCTCTACAACACTACCCAGAGCCCTACCATTCACTGTGTAGGTCCTGCCCGTGTTAGACTTCCCAAAAAGTATTTCTCTGTATTCTCTGTACTGTGACTGATGAAGGCTTGTGTGCCATTTGGCCCATCTACCTGTGATAACCTATGTACTTATACTTCTAGATCCCTCTGATCTACAGCACTCCAGTTCAGTTCAGTTGAGTGTAGTTTATTGTCCCGTGTACCGAGGTACAGTGAAAAGCTTTAGTTGCATGCTAACCAGTCAGCGGAAAGACAATACATGATTACAAGCGAGCCATTTACAGTGTACATCAATCAATCAATCAATCAACCTTAGGTACACAAAAATGCTGGAGAAACTCAGCGGGTGCAGCAGCATCTATGGAGCGAAGGAAATAGGCAATGTTTCGGCCCGAAACGTTGCCTATTTCCTTCGCTCCATAGATGCTGCTGCACCCGCTGAGTTTCTCCAGCATTTTTGTGTACCTTCGATTTTCCAGCATCTGCAGTTCCTTCTTTAACACAATCAATCAACCTTTATTGTCATCTTGCAAGCAACAGTTGTACATTATAATAATAATAATAATAATAATCATTTTATTTACTGGCGCCTTTCTAAAACCCAAGGACACCTTACAATGCATAGAATCACAACAAAAAGAAAAAAACACATAATCGGAATAAATTAAATAAAAAAACACACCACAGTACACAAATCAAGGACAGAATTCAATTTCAAAAGCACCAAAAGAAAATAAGAAACACAAGAAACACATTGCAAAATGAGAAGACGTTTCCCAGGGAATACCGGAGCATCGCACAAGAAATTTAAAACATTTCACACAGTATAAATAGTTTAAAAGTAGGTAAAAACAACGTTAAAATACAGTAAAACCAATCATAAACATGTCCGGGGCAGCTGATTTGAGTGGCCAGTGCCAGTTATTGAAGTGGCCAGTGCCAGTTATTGAAGTCGCCATGCCAAGCCGCAGAATCAGGTGACTGTGAGTACAGAGTGGCTGTTTAGCAGCCTCACAGCATATGGCAGGAAGCTGTTTAGCAGTCTTGTAGTCCGGGCTTTGATGCTGCGATATGTCTTACCTGATGGCAGGAGATCCAGGTGTATGTGGAGGGGGTGCAGTTTGTCCTTAGCAATTCGCTGAGCTTTTTTCCGACAGCGGCTCAGGAACAGTTCTTGTACCGAGGGTAGGGAGACGCTAATGATCCTCTCTGCTCCCCTCACTACCCTCTGCAGAGCCTTCCTGTCCGAGCAGTTGCAGGTGGAGTACCACGTATTTATGCAGTACGTGAGTACAGACTCCACCGTACCCCTGTAGAAAGTGAATAAGGTTTAGTGCAAGATGATAAGTGCAAGATGATAAGTGAATAAGGTTTAGTGCAAGATGAAGCCAGCAAAGTCCGATCAAGGATAGTCCATCCGAGTGTCCATGGACCTACTTTCACTCAGGGAGTGGCTCTTGGGAATAAATGCTCAGTAACATTTTCAGCTCCATTTGGATAACTTGGGGTGTCACGGTGGCGTAGCGGGTAGAGTTGCTGCCTCACAGCGCCAGAGACCTGGTTCGATCCTGACTACAGATGCTGTCTGTACGGAGTTTGTACGTTCTCCCTGTGACTGTGTGGGTTTTCTCTGGGTGCTCCGGTTTCCTCTCACACTCCAAAGACGTACAGATTTGTAGGCTAATTGGCTTGTTAGTGTGCGGGGATCGCTGGTCAATAGACAATAGACAACAGACAACAGACAATAGGTGCAGGAGTCGACCATTCGGCCCTTCGAGCCAGCACCGCCATTCAATGTGATCATGGCCGATCATCCACAATCAGTTCCCCGGCATGGTCGGCATGGACACGATTGGCCGAAGGGCCTGTTTCTGTGCTGTATCTCTAAACTAAACTCCAACTAAAGTTGAAGCTGAGAAGGAGCTGCAGATAATAACAGCAATGTTTGTGGTTACGGCAACAAATTACAGCCAAGCTTCAACTCATTTTGGATGGAATGTTGTTTTCTGCCTTTTCAATGAATCTTCTCAATGTCATTGATGGTCAAGGATCATGGGGCAATGAAGTCAGGCATGAGAAGTGGAAGGAGATTTCAATGATGGCCTGTTAGTATCTGCTCACATTACATGGTTCAACCTAATGATGAGTGCCGTGCGGGAACATTCTGCTTTCATCTCTTGCTGCAGTCGTCCTTTGTTGAGTCAAACATGCGCCCTGCTGAATTCATGGCATAGTTTTGATGAAAACAAGCTGGATGCAAATTCACCGTGACAGCATGAAACTGAACCAGAACAAGTAGCCTTCAAGGCTGGCTGGCTGGCTGCCCTACAATTCCATGCCCCCCACCCGCTGGCGGTGACTGACAAGGGGCACTCACACCCTCCTGTGCAGCAACAGAGGGAGGTGAACACTTCACCAGTGAGACTCGTTGTTCAGCTTTATTGTCACATGTACAGAGGTACAGTGAAGAGCTTTGTTTTGCTGATCAGATAATACTACACATAAATACAATCAAGTTAAACTCAAGTACAATAGTTTAGACAATAGACAATTGGTGCAGGAGTAGGCCATTCGGCCCTTCAAGCCAGCACCACCATTCAATGTGATCATGGCTTTAGTTTAATATAGACACAACATGCTGGAGTAATTCAGCGGGACAGGCAGCATCTCTGGAGAGAAGGAATGGGTGATGTTTCAGACTCAGTCTGAAGAAGGGTCACAACCTGAAACGTCACCCATTCTTTCTCTCCAGAGAAGCAGCCTGTCCCGCTGAGTTACTCCAGCATTTTGTGTCTATCTTTGGTGTAAACCAGCATCTGCAGTTCATTCCAACACAATAGTTTAGTTTAGTTTAGTTTATTGTCACTTGTACCGAGGTACAGTGTAAAGGGCCTGTCCCACTTGGCGATGTTTTCGGCGACTGCCGGCGTCATATCAGTGTCGCCAAAAGATTTTGAACATTTCAATATCCAGCGGCAAAAAAATAAAAATGTTGCAACACTTGAAAGACACCGCGCTTCATACGTCATCACGCCGAGTAACGCCGCAACACGCCGCAAATATTGAAGTGACCTGATATGTCAGGCAATGATGACGGCAGTCGCCGAAAAAATCACCAAGTGGGACAGGCCCTTAAAGATTTTTGTTAACTGCGATCGAGTCAAGGGAAAGACTATACATGATTACAATCGAGCCGTCCACAGTTGGTAGAGCAAAGGGGAAGATACAGAGTGCAGAATATAGTTCTCAGCATTGTAGCGCATCAGTTCCACAGACAAAGTCCAATGTCCGCAATGGGGTAGAGGTGAATCGGACAGTACCCTAGCTTATGGAAGGGCCGTTCAGAAGCCTGATAACAGAGGGGAAGAAGCTGTTCCTGAGTCTGGTGGTGCGCGCTTTCAAGCTTCTGTACCTTCTGCCGGACGGGAGCGGGGAGAAGAAGGAATGACCAGGGTGGGACAAGTCTTTGATGATGTCGGCTGAAAGCCTGTCTCACAAAATGACTGACTTAGGTGGCTGTCCTGTTCTGCAAAAACCGAGAACTAATTTGGAATAAGACAGTGTCTGGCATCAAAACCATGGGCTTGTGTTGGTGAAAGATTAGACTAGAAGCAATTTGACATTAAACATTTCAGGTGCAAAAATATTGCAGATTTGCAAAGTTGATAAATCTCTCCCGAACTGAAACCTTTGTCCTGTCATCTATACCCAACCCCCACGCCTCCCAACCAAGTCCCTTTGTTTTGACGGAACTCCTTTCTACCCGAGCCTTTACTCAAACCTATCTCTCTTACAGTTTTCTGTGTCATTTGCAGTTGGCCTCTAAGCAACAGAATTGTCACAGAGGACACCTGGAGTTGGGATCTGGCGTAGTTCAGGGGGAGTGTCTGATCGACAAACCTCCGTCTCACTCACAAACCAACGTGTGAACATCTTGTGTCAGCCTGGACCACTCGCCGGCTCAGGAATTCACTCTTTTGTTAGCTTTGTAAGTGAGAGAAGAAAAGAGAAATACATTCAAAGGCACACGTTGCTGACTGAGACCGCTACAAAAGTCAGCGTTAATCAGGTTTGCACTATCAGAATTAGTTTTAGTTTTAGAGAAACAGGCCCTTCAGCAAACCGAGTCCACACCAACCAGCGATCCCCGCACGCTAACACTACCCTACACACACCAGGGACAATTTACACTTACACCAAGCTAATTAACCTACAAACCTACACGTCTTTGGAGTGTGGGAGGGAACTGAAGATCTCGGAGAAAACCCACGCAGGTTAGGGGGAGAACGTACAAACTCCGTACAGACAGCGCCCGTAGTCGGAAGCGAACCGGTGTCTCTGGAGCTGAAAGCGCTGTAAAGGGCCTGCAATTAGTGATCATAATCTCTGTGGCATTGAAGCCATGATGATGGCAGGCGGCCAGGTTAGAAACACATTCAACAGTTGCTCTTTACTGACATGAAGGCAGCTTTGCTCAAGTGATGAACAAGTGAAGAATATTCTTAGGATCGTACAGCACGCAAACAGGCCCTCCTCGCAGACCACGATGTCCCATTCACACGTCCCAGCTGCCCACGTTTGACCCAAATCCCTCTAAACTTGTCCTATTCTTGCTATTGAGGGGAGCGTAGGTTGACAAGGTTAAGTCCCGGGATGGCGGGACTGTCATATGTTGATAGAATGGAGCGGCTGGGCTTGTACACTCTGGAATTTAGAAGAATGAGAGGGGATCTTATGGAAACATTTAAGATTATTAAGGGTTTGGACACGCTAGAGGCAGGAAACATGTTCCCGATGGTACACAAAAATGCTGGTGAAACTCAGTGGGTGCAGCAGCATCTATGGAGCGAAGGAAATAGGCAACGTTTCGGGCCGAAACCCTTCTTCAGACTGAAGAAGGGTTTTGCCCCGAAACGTTTGCCTATTTCCTTCGCTCCATAGATGCTGCTGCACCCGCTGAGTTTCTCCAGCATTTTTGTGTACCTTCGATTTTCCAGCATCTGCAGTTCCTTCTTTAACAACACGTTCCCGATGTTGGGGGAGTCCAGAACCAGGGGCTACAGTTTAAGAATAAGGAGTAAGCCATTTAGAACGATGATGAGGAAACACTTTTTCTCACAGAGAGTTGTGAGTCTGTGGAATTCTCTGCCTCAGAGGGCGGTGGAGGCCGGTTCTCTGGATACTTTCAAGAGAGAGTTAGATAGGGCTCTTAAAGATAGCGGAGTCAGGGGATATGGGGAGAAGGCAGGAACGGGGTACTGATTGGGGATGATCAGCCATGATCACATTGAATGGCGGTGCTGGCTCGAAGGGCTGAATGGCCTACTCCTGCACCTATTGTCTATTGTCTATCCATGTACCTGTCCATGTGTCTTTTAAACGTTGCGATAGTTCCTGTCTCAGCTATCTGCTCTGGCAGTTCATTCCATATTCGCACCATGCTCTGAGTGAAAAAGTTGCCCCTCAGGTTCCTATTAAATCTTTCCCCTCTTACCTTAAACTAATGTCCTCTGGTTCTCGACTCCCCTACCCTGGGTGAATGACTCTGTGTATTTACCCAATGTATTCCCCTCATGATTTTCACACTTCCATTGCCAGCACATCATTGAAAAAAATGTTTTTTTTGTATCAAAAATAATTGATTGAATTACAGATGACGATACAAAACCAAACCCTGGCAGCAAACCCACCACCAGTGTACAACATCACCAAATGATCTAGACACTACATTTTCAAACAATTACATTACAACCCTTACAAATCTACTAAATAACTACTCTACAACCATGTCCCTCTCTAACACCACCCGGGCACGGACATAACCCCGGAAAAGAGGCAAGAATCTTGCTCGGGCAAAGCCATTCACCCAATACATTGGGTAAATACACAGAGTCATTCACCCAGGGTAGGGGAGTCGAGAACCAGAGGACATTAGTTTAAGGTAAGAGGGGAAAGATTTAATAGGAACCTGAGGGGCAACTTTTTCACTCAGAGCATGGTGCGAATATGGAATGAACTGCCAGAGCAGATAGCTGAGACAGGAACTATCGCAATGTTTAAAAGACACATGGACAGGTACATGGATAGACAATAGACAATAGGTGCAGGAGTAGGCCATTCAGCCCTTCGAGCCAGCACCGCCATTCAATGTGATCATGGCTGATCATACCCAATCAGTACCCCGTTCCTGCCTTCTCTCCATATCCCCTGACTCCGCTATCTTTAAGAGCCCTATCTAGCTCTCTCTTGAAAGTATCCAGAGAACCGGCCTCCACAGCCCTCTGAGGCAGAGAATTCCTCAGACTGACAACTCTCTGTGAGAAAAAGTGTTTCCTCGTCTCCGTTCTAAATGGCTTACTCCTTATTCTTAAACTGTGGCCCCTGGTTCAGGACTCCCCCCACATCGGGAACATGTTTCCTGCCTCTAACGTGTCCAAACTCTTAATAATATTATATGTTTCAATAAGATCCCCTCTCATCCTTCTAGACTCCAGAGTGTACAAGCCCAGCTGCTCCATTCTCCCATCCCGGGAATGAACAGGAGCCCTGCCATTCACTGTGAAGGTCCTGCCCTGCTTCCCTTTATATTTCCTGAAGGTGACAGGTAACTGAAGTGAAACTCTGTGTGGAAGCATTAACGGTTCACAGAGGGATTGAACACCTATGATGATGTCAGGTTAGACTCCAGGTGTTAATACCTGTGGACTTGTTGAGCTGATACCAGGATGCAGTTGTTTAAGAGGGAACTGCAGATGCTGGAAAATGGAAGGTAGACAAAAATGCTGGAGAAACTCAGCGGGTGAGGCAGCATCTATGGAGCGAAGGAATTAGGCAACGTTTCTGGTCGAGACCCTTCTTCAGACCGATGCAGTTGGATCTTTTTAAGGAAATATTTTAATTTTTACCTTGCGCAGAAAAAAGA
>JAXLNO010000445.1:0-119297 GCA_038087875.1 Malacoraja senta | reverse complement strand
TCTTGAAAGACTATGATTCTGCTCCATGGTGAGGTCTCCAGGGTCGTTGCATGCGTTGGCAATGCCTGCTGTGGCTGACCAGCCCAATTCTCGAGAGATGGTCTTTGCCGCAATGGGATCGAGTCGGGCTTATCACTCGTAACTGCTCCCTCCTGTGCTCAAGTTCCTCTCCAGGGCGCAGGCCTGGGGAAAAGATAGAAACCTTGGGTTTTCCAAACGTCAGCCCCCACGACCTAACTGGTGGGATCCAAAGGAGTGCCAGGCACGTCGTATGGCACCAGGTTGGCTGCAGGAGCTGCTGGAAGAATGCCAAAAATGAGATATCAATCCTCCTATTGGGGCTCCACTCCGGATTTTCTGTCTGGGTTTATTCCCTTAGCCTTGGCTTCACCAAAAGCTCCCACAAGGCAGTGGGACTATTTACCCATAGCTGGGGATCTGGTTCACGGGCACCCGTGTGTGTCCACCACCCGGTGGGCCTGCGTGCCGCGTGTCTGGTGCTCGGACCTCTTCTGAGTCCTCTGTAGTTCAGCCTGAGTCGGCACGGTGCTCGGTTTCCGTGTGCCGCCATGGGGAGACACCACAGGATGCGGCTGTTGGAGAGGCTTTGTACCGGCAGAGAGAGACTGGCGCACCCGGCTCCTCACATTGCTGTGAGCTAGTGGTGGCGAGGCACATTCTTCACCAGGGGTCGTGGAGAAGGTACTGCACTGGCAAACACTAACACAAGCACTCACAATCACTAGCACTGTCCTACCACACTGCAACGCTAGCATGTAACTATGCTAGACGCATCACAACATCCATTTGGACACCTGGTTAGCCTCTCGGGAGGGGAGTGCGAGTAGGGAGCATATCTAATCTCATCTCAACTGTCTTTTGAGCTTTTTGAGTCTTTTTTAGCATTAGTCTCCCCTGATAAGGCAGATGGACATTTTCTCGACATGGTGGGTAGAGAAAATTTGAGCGCATTATTTCAAATGTATGAGTGCGAAAATTAGGCTTTGATATTGATTAAACAAGTGTGTCATTCCAAATACGGATAAATCAGCCACCTCGGGTCAAACACGGAGTGGCTGTGTAGCATCCAAAGCTTTGTTCCTTACCAATTTTATTACCCAAGCCAGAATGGTGAGCTAGGCCCACCACATAATCACCACTTCCATTAATGGCCAGTTTGACATGGAGAATCACAATTGTACACTCTTGCTCATGTTGGGGCCCAATGGAGCCGCGCGGCAGAAGCCATGCTGAGGGTCCGCGGGACCTGCAGAACCGGGGACCTGGCCAGAGGCCCCGACAGGCCACGAGCTGCTGAGAGAAGCTGCCCCCAAGGCCTGACCCCGAGCCACCAGAGCAACGGACAGGGGACCGGCCTGCAGTGGGCCCCGAGGCTCGTCTCCCACTCGACTCCCGAAAACGGGGGACCGGAAGGAGGAGAGAGTCGGACCGGCAGACGCTGGACAAGGGGTCGGTCGGAGGAGGGGGGGAGGGGTCTAACGTCTCGCGTCTTCAAGGTTGTCTGTGGATGGTTCGCTGGCGAACCGTATGAGGGGGAGAGATGGCGGGCCATAGAGGGGGCGGTGAGACCGCCAAGAACAGAGTGGGGATGGGGGGGATGAAAGGGGAGGTGCCGATACTAAAGAGGATCTCCGTGCTGGGGGGAGACTCCATGAACAAGGAGCGACCCGGCGAAGGGGTCCACCGAGAACAATGAGGGACCCGGCAAGGGGTAGGCCGCTGTGGACAAGGCGAGACCTGGGGACGGGGTGGCCGAGAACAAAGAGTGTCCATCGGGACCCTAATGATTATTTTTGTAACTTTTCTGACACCAGACACATGGCGACACTGCGTAATTTGTGCAATGTAGTCAAAAACAAAGAATTTCACTGTACATGGGTACGTGCGATAATACAGTATAATTAAATTGAAAGTACACAAAAATGCTGGAGGAACTCAGCGGGTGCAGCAGCATCTATGGAGCGAAGGAAATAGGTAACGTTTCGGGCCGAAACCCTTCTTCAGACTGATAGGGGGTGGGGAGAAGAAAGGAAAAAGGGAAAAAGGCGGAGGAGGAGCCCGAGGGCTGGGGGAGGGGAGGAGACAACCAGATGGCTGATGAAGGGGAGGGGACAGCAAGGGCTAGCAGAATTGGGAGAATTCAATGTTCAAGCCCCCAGGATGTAGACTGCCCAAGCGGAATATGAGGTGCATTTCCTCCAATTTACGGTGTTGCTCGCTGTGGCCATGGAGGAGACCCAGGACAGAGAGGTCAGATACGGAATGGGATGGGGAGTTGAAGTGCTGAGCCACCGGGAGGTCAGGTTGGTTATTGCGGACCGACCGGAGGTGTTCGGCGAAACGATCGCCAAGCCTCTGCTTGGTCTCACCGATGTAGATCATCTGGCATCTAGAGCAGCGGATGCAATAGATGAGGTTGGAGGAGATGCAGGTGAACCTCTGTCGCTCCTGGAACGACTGCTTGGGTTTTTGAATGGAGTAGAGGGGGGAGGTGAAGGGACAAGTGTTGCATCTCTTGCGGTTGCAAGGGAAAGTACCAGGGGAGGGGGTGGTATGGGAGGGAAGGGAAGAATTGACAAGGGAGTTACGGAGGGAGCGGTCTTTGCGGAAGGCAGACATCGGGGGAGATGGGAAGATGTGGCGAGTGGTGGGGTCACGTTGGAGGTGGCGAAACTGACGGAGGATCACTTGTATGTGACGGCTGGTGGGGTGAAAGGTGAGGACTAGGGGGACTCTGCCCGTGTTGTGAGTGGGGGGATGGGGAGAGAGAGCAGTGTTGCGGGGTATGGCAGAGACCCTGGTGCGAGCCTCATCTATGGTGGAGGAGGGGAACCCCCGTTCCCTGAAGAATGAATGGCAGAGACCCTGGTGCGAGCCTCATCTATGGTGGAGGAGGGGATCCACTTGGAAATTAAATTGAATGTTGAGCTGCAGACTGAAGATAGTTTTGTATAATCTCCGGATCATTAGCAGAGATTTCAAATCCCAGCTCAAGTTTTGGCCATTCTCTGTTTGGCTTACAGAGAAACTCTGGTCCATTGATGCATCTCTTATTGCTTAAGAAGCGGTCTGCTGAACACATCTTGAACACATCTGTTCAGCGATCTTGAACACATCTGTTTCAATGCACCAGTGCTGTCCCAATGCTATTTCCATTGGCAAATTGTCTTTGTCCAAATCCAATTCTCTGGTCTCCATCTGGTGGAATGTTTTCCAATACAACATGACTGTTGGTGATCCACTTGGAAAGCGTGAATCCTCCCTTATTGCACATGGAAGTCAGATGTATTACCATTTGAATTGCTTCCTGCTCAGTAGACATGGATTTTAAGCAATCATCGACATAGAAATTATTCTTCAAAGTGGTTATCACTTCTTCTGGAAAGTGAACTTTATTGTCCTCTGCGGTCTCCTTTAATACAAAATGATTCCAGCATTCGCACTCTCTTGCAACTTTTCCTTCTAAACCACGAAATAGTACTAGGACAATTAATTCCAACAATTTTCCAACCACGCAAGTTAAAATAATTGGCCTGCAACTCTAGTTTATCTCTTCTGCTTTTTAAACAATTATATGGTGTAAAAGGTTCACTGACACCATTCCTGGAGTGATCAAACACTTAACTTACAAATCAGCATGTCTTTGGAGTGTGGGTGGAAACTGGAACCCACGCAGTCACATGGGGAAGGTACAAACTCCGAACAGACAGCATCCGTAGTCAGGATGGAACCCGGGTCTCTGGTGCTGTGAGGCAGCAACTCTACCGTTGCTCCACTGTGCCACCCATGCAATGTCTAACACTGTGCATTGTGACATTCTTGTACCATAAAGCCACTGTATAAAAGTCATTTATTGAAGCTGCCTGGTACACAATTCTCATATACAGTAATACAGTAACTTAAATCAGCTGGAGTAAACTTGATGAACAACCCACCAGACTGATGAGGTATCTTCTCTCTATGTTGCATGTGGGGATTCACTGTGAAATGTATTTAGTTAATGTTCAGCTCAACCATCCGAAATGTTTGGATAGTTTAGGTGAACAATGTTGATCGTGAGGCTAGATGTACAAGTTGGTCTTGGACTACCACAGACGTGGTTCTAAACTGTGGTGGATTAAGCATGAAATTACTAAAGGAACAACTCATTTTTGTTTTGCAGTGCATTCTCATAATGACTTCTTCCTTGCGATCTTCACGAGATGTCAGATTATGGTTTCAGCTCCAGGTAAATGAGATTTTAATACTTTCTACAAAAATACCCAATACTTATCTGTTTTAGTGCTTCTCCTAACTCATGGTGTGTCTTTATCCCTCTGCTTTTGGGCTTTGGTCTTCTAATTGAGATGTGGCGAATTAAAATTCTCATCCACCTTTTCAAATCCCTCCCTGTCTTTGCTCTTCTCTATTCTTCAACCTTTACATTTATAACTCCTCCCATTGTGGCCGCCTCATTTTGCAGTGATCTTATGTTTCTTACATAATGATGCATGAACATTCACGACATTATTTAATAAAATGGAGGAAAGTTCTTCCGCCCTGCTCCTGTGCTCTTGGGTGGAGACTGAGAATAAGTGAATGATATAAGTGGTGCTGTTAGCTGATAGAACAGGGCAAAGGCTAGTGAATATCAATAGGTATATCTGGGAGATGGAACAAAGATCAGCCTGAAGAAGGGTCCCGACCGGAAATGTCACCTATCCATGTTCTCCATGGATGCTGCCTGAGCCGCTGAGTTACTCCGACAGTGTGTCTCTTTTTTGTTAAACCAGCGGGTGCAGTTCCTTGTTTCTACTTCTGTCTACTAGCCATTTCGCTGTTCTCTCAGCTGACACCTGCACACTTATCATTCAATCATCCCAGTCTCCACCCTTCATGACTGATAGGAGCAGAATTTGTTCATTCGGCTCATCAAGTTTACGCCGATCATGGCTGATCCATCTCTCCCTCCTAACCCCATTCTCCTGCCTTCTCCCCAGAACCCCTAACACCTGTACCCTAATCAATAATCTATCTATCTCTGCCTTAAAAATACCTATAGACAGCCTCCACAGCCTTCTGTGGCAATGAATTCTACAGATTCACCATCCTCTGACTAAATAAATTCCTCCTCATCTCCTTCCTAAAGGAACGTCCTTTAATTCTGAGGCTATGACCTCTGGACTTGTACTCTCCCGCCAGTGAAAACATCCTCTCCACATCCACTCAATTCAGGCTTTTCACTATTTGGTAAGTTTCAATGAGGTTCCCCCCTTAATCCTTCTAAACTCCAGCAAGTAGAGGCCCAGTGCCATTAAACGCTCATCATATGCTAACCCACTCATTCCTGTCACCCTATTTCACAGGAGCAGTGTTGCGGGACTTCCCTCCATTTTATTAAATCATATAAGAAAATGTGGCACGTGCCATGCATTTTGTTCACATTAAATTGCCTTGATCTGATACACAGCTGCTGTTAAATGTCCTGTGCAACCCGCAGGATAAATTTATCAACAACATTCGCAAAGACTACGAGTGACTCTTAAGAAATGAAGCCAACTCATACTGCCTTTGTACTGTTCACGTTACAGAAGGTCCGTCCTCTCTACTATGGAACAGTCAATCGGCTGCTAAACCCGGTAAACCGGAAAGAAAAAAAAAGTTCCCATCCCTCCGAGCAAAGTTTGAAGTGAGTTACTCTCAAGCCGACGATGATTCTTCTTTTGGCTACTTGCTGAGCTCGTTTTCGAAGACGTTTTGGTAAAATTATTTTAGTTTCACGTAATTAAAAAGAACAAACTAAAGGCTCCTGATACAATGGTCACTAAATAAAAATCTTTACAGTTTAAATAATAAAAGCAGCAGAGTGTAGTCCCCCAGCATATCTCCATCTCGATTATGTAGTTGGAGGCATTATTTTGTTTCCAGGCCTGGAGGATGGGAAGACAAAAGATCTTATTAATTAACTTAATGTATTTATGGAGGTGTGTTTGTTTTGATGCGTTTTGGTTAGTTAGTTTTGGTTAACTCGTTTTTTTTTCCAATTATTTACATCAACTTTTTAAATAATTAACATCGATAATTACAACCAAAACATGCTCTGATGATGGCTATTTAACCCAATCCATGGCTTTTAAAGATAGAAAGACTCACATTTTCATAGCCGAATCACATCCCATTCAAGGTATTTTTAAGGTGGAGAAGTGACAGATACTTGATGGGTCGGGCTCTCAAGAGTTATGGGGAGAAAGCAGGAGAATGGTGTTGAGAGGGAAGGAAAGGTCAGCCATGATTGAATGGCGCAGTTGACTCGATGGGCTGAATGGTCTAATCCTGCTCCTTGAACCTATGAATAATGTTTCTGAACATCAGAGGCTCCTGAGGAAAAAGACAGTGCTGGAGTAACTCAGTGGGCGGGTGGCATCTCTGGAGAGCATGGAGAGGTGGCGTTTCGGGTCTGGACTCTTTTTCAGACTGATTGTAGGTGTGGGAGGAAGGAAGCCAGAAGAGTGGAGGGGCAGGACAAAGCATGGTATGTCATAGGTGAACACAGGCGAGGCAGGTTAGTGATGGGCAGATGGTTGGACAAAGGCCAGAGATGAACACGTAAAAGGAGCAAAATAAAAGGATCAGTGAGTTGCGAATTGTGAAGCTAGAGGATTAACGAGGTGTGTTGGAATGGAGGGAGAGGGGAGAGATAGGTGCAAGATGGGCTAAGTGGAGGGGGGGTTTATAGGGGAGGGGATGCATGGGACGGGGTTAATGGGCAGGGGGTCCAGCAGAAATACTATCTGAATCTTGCTATAGTCAGGGGGTGGTGAATCTGTGCAATTCATTGCCACAGGAGGCTGTGAGGTCCATGTCAATGGATATTTTGAAGGCAAATGTAGATCGATTCTTGTTTAGACAGGTGACAGCGGTTATGGAGGTGAGGTTAGGAGGGAGTTAGATCAGCCATGATTGAACGGTGGAGTACACATGATGGGCAGAATGACCTAATTCTGCTCCTATCCCTTATGAACACATACCTTGTAGCCTGATTCATGGGTACAGAAGATTAATAGGAATGGGGCTCCACAGGTCAGTATATGTGGGCAGTGACCCAGATCCAGCAACATTCAGCCAAACATTGCGCTGGTCCATCTACCATGGAGATAATGTTAGAATTGCTTATAAATAGTAGCAATGTTACAAAATTTTGACATTTAAAAAATAAAGTCTGCAATTTATCCCATCAGATAAAGCATAAAAAGAAGTTTAATTTGACACTTAATTCACTTTCATATCTTCAGTATTAAAAAAGTTATGGCCATTATCATACTCAGAAATTAGCATCTAGTTCCCTATTGCTTTTCCATTGACTTAACACAAAAGCTGTGATCGAGGACAGTTAAAAGCCCATAACTTTCTTAAAAATTATGGTAACTGAAAGAAATTTTCAGGTATTATAGATTGAAGTATTCTGAAACAAATATGAAACAATCTTACTTCGAAGACATGAAAGTAAAGCATATAATTAGTTAGTTACCTAATTGTAGCTAATTACAAAATTCAATTACTAGATCTAAACATCTATCAATTTCTTAAGAATAGATTAACATTTTTAAATAGCCTAAGTGTCCAAATAACATTCACACAATAATTCACAATATAACATAATTTTTAAATCTAATTTTCATGAATTTACAGGCCAAATGGAAGGAATTGAATGTTTAATACCTGTAAATTAATGGGGATTTAATTCATCTTGCGAGTGAGGATTACTGGAACGCGATCTTTTGGAACATTGATTTGCGGTGAATTTAACCCCGTATTGGCATGAAAAATACTGCCGTTAATTCGGGGAATAAAATCACCGTGTCGCATGACAAAATGTGAATTAAAGGCTTCTTAAGAAGCACTTTTATACATTTAAAGAAAGCACTTTCGTTTATCTGTCCATTGTGTGAAATCCGTCCCCGTTATCGGCGTTGACGCTTCAGGAGCTGCTTTTAAAATGACTGTAGCGCTGACATTGACGATTTAATAAAAATAAAAAATTCACAAAACGCCGGTAGGAACGATTTTGTCAGCCAACGCTTGTACTCCAACAAAATATTCCCAGGACAAGGTAGGAGAAACTGCGTTTTAACCCCGCCCCCCCTTAAAGGCGCCAAAATCGCGCACACGGCCAGTGGCAGAATTACAGCGCGACTGAAGGTAAGTTTTGTAACATACCTATAAATAGCAACTTTGGAATAACATTGTACTTGATCGGTTTTTGTCAAGTTAATGCCAGGATCAGATCCCATTTCTTTTCAGTAGATAATGCGTGTGTAAACATATCATTTAATTTAGCAATCCGATAGTTTTCATATTTCATGAAGCTTTTTGCTGAAGTGCTTGCATCTTCCTCCAGCATCGTTTCCAAGCACAGAACCCTTTGTCTGGGGTACAGAACTTTGTGATGAAGGATCCCCAAGAGGAGGATGGTGTGAAGTTTTGCACTCACACCATGGTGCTTCCCACAAGAGGGCAATTAGAAGGCCGGATGTTCGTAACAGCATTTGAATGTGGGTTGGATAATGTTTCTGAAGATAATAATAATAATAATAATGGATTTTATTTACGGGCGCCTTATACCGAGGTCTCAAGGACACCATACAGAGATTTATAGAAAACATATAATCAGAATTTAAAAAAAAAAAAAAAAAAGGTCATAAAGACCAATACATAAATCAGGGACAGAATTCCTTCCAAAAACACAAAAAAAAGAAAATCAGAAGCACAATTTGAGGATGCGTCGGTGGCAGTGGTGCAGGCATTGGAGGTACTGCATTAATGTTCAGTTTTATTTCATTACAAACATATTTCGGTTCTTGTTCACTTAACCCGAGTGGCATCCTGCTATACTGCAGCATCATCTGTCTCCCATGTACTAGCAGTAAAGTGGCGGCGCTGTCGTACAGCAGCGGCTCGCCTGCAGTCCGTCTGTTTTTACTTTTTTTGTTGTTTTCTTTTGTCCTGTTTTAGTTAAATTTTAGTTTATTGGGTTGTGTATGTGTGGGGTGGGGGGGGTGAAACATGACTTTTGTCTCTTCCTTCGGGGGAATGCGACTTTTTCTTGTCGTATCCCCCTTCTCTGCCTCCGTCTGCGCTGAGGCCAAAATGGCGGAGCTGCCGGCCTCCAACTCCAACTGCGAGCGAGCGACCGACCTCGAGGCTCCGGAGGCAGAGCCAGGACTTACCAGCACGAGGCTGGCCAACTTCGGGGCTGCGGTGGCGTTCCGGCGGTGGCGACCGAGGACACTGGTGGCGACCTGAATCCGGAGGCTCGGCCGCGGGCCCAGTGGACGACATCGTCGGGAGCGCGCAGGTCACAGGTTGGTGACCTGTTTTTCTGGGGCTCCCGCAACTACAGCTGCGTCCGCTGGACTGGAGGGCGGCAGCTTCGGCAGCTTCGACCACCCCGGGCCGCGGAGTTTGAGCCGGCCCGTCGCGGAGCACGGATTCGGGCCACGGAGTTTGAGCCGGCCCGTCGCGGAGCACGGATTCGGCCGCGGGACTGGCTTACCGTCGCCCGGCGGGGTCACAGCATCAGAAGCCTGGATCGCCTCAGCGCAGAGGGAGAACAAAGCGGGAAGAGACAGAGACTTTAAGACTTTTGCCTCCATCACAGTGAGGAGGTGCCTGGTGAACTCACTGTGGTGGATGTTAATTTGTGTTTATTGTGTGTTTTGTCATTTATTATTATATGTATGACTGCAGGCAACGAATGACAAATAAAGGAATCTCTAATCTCTCTAAAGCTGGGCAGCACAGTGGCACAGCAGTAGAGTTAATGCCTTACAGCTCCAGAGACACAGGTTCGATCCTGGCCACAGGTGCTGTCCGTACAGTTTGTACCTTCTCCCCGTGACCATGTGGGTTTTCTCCAGTTGCCCCAGTTTCCTCCCACACTCCAAAGACATACATGTTTGTAGGTTACCTTGGCTGCAGTAAATTGTCTCTAGTGTGTCGGATAGTGTTCGTGTATGGGGTGATTGCTGGTCAACACGGACAAAATGATGGGCAAAATGGCCTGTTTATGTGTTGTATCTCTAAACTAAACTAAATAAATCTACGTTTTCTTCACCTGGGTGCTGGGAAGACCAAAATTATGACTTTAGTTCGCTGCCGCAGTTTCTTTTAAATTGCCACCAATTCCGTCCTTCACTCTGGTAACCATTTGACAGTTAACCTGACTGTTGGGGATGTTGTTACCCTGGTTAAACTGAATTTGTAGGCAGGAACTGAAGGTGCTGGTTAAACTAAACTTGGGCTTTGAACTGTATATCCCTGTCATCATTGCCGACATTTTTCTCTCCATCACTTGCCTCACTCCATCTCAACTCATCTCATCTGCTATCTCTTTGTAACACTTAGACCTGGTATTCCAAACTGTTTCTGGATAAATGGAAACACAAGGAACTGCAGATGCTGGTTTACAAAATTAGACACAAGGTGTTGGAGTAAATCAGCGGGTCAGGCAGCTTCTCTGGAGAACAGGGGGAAGTGACGTTTCGGGTCTGAAGAAAAGTCTCGACCTGAAATGTCACCTATTCATTTTCTCCAGAGATGCTGCCTGTCCCACTGAGTTACTCCAGCAATGCTTTGGAATAAACTCTGTCTTCTACCCTCTAAGTTAATCTATTATCATCATCCTAACTTGTACATGATGCTGATAACACATCAGCTCACTGTTAACCAATTTGATTTGAGTTTAGAAGAACGAGGGGCGATCTCATTTAAACATGCAGAATAGTGAAAGGCTTGGATCGAGTGGATGTGGAGAGGATGTTTCCATGAATGGGAGAGTCTAGGACAAGAGGTCATAGCCTCAGAATTAAAGGATGTTCTTTTGGTGTGGGAATGAGGGGAAATTTCTTTAGTCAGAGGGTGGTGAATCTGGAATTCTTTGCCATGGAAGGCCGTGGACGCTAAATCAGTGGATATTTTTAAGGCAGAGATAGATAGATTCTTGATTAGTATGGGTGTCAGAGGTTATGGGGAGACGGCAGGAGAATGGGGTTTGGAGGGAAAGATAGATCAGCCATGATGAGCCTCAAACCCTGGTTGATCGAGATGATCTGGTGACGATGCCTAAACCAGAGCGAGACAATCAACCTATGAGCCGACAACCGGTCCCCAGGGAGCATCAAACCCTGACAACAAGATCTGGTAGATGCGTTCGAAAACCACGCTAACTGCAGGATTATGTGCCCAAATAAGGATAGGGTCTGTACTTGTAGTTGATTTTAGATTTAAAAGGCTATTAGGTTATGTTTAAATAGTTAATGTTATTGTGTTCTTTTATAGTTTGATATGCATAGTTTTATTTAGTAGTGGTAATGGCCATTTTAAAACTAAACAAATTAATAAATTAACAAGGGGAAAGGAACAAATAAATAAATGAATAGATAAATGAATAAATAAATAAAAAGGGGAAAGGAAATGAGAAACCAGACATGTGTTATTCAAAGTTTAGATAATTCTGAGCTCTGAACTGTCGCAGATCCAAGGAATGAGAATTTGAAAGCTACCGCGGAAATGGACTGTCAAATGCATGTTGGGATATGGACTGTCCACATGTTGGACTCTGTGAAATACGATGCGATGGAAGAATGTAATTTCTTGCTATACATGTAAAGTGCCTGTACATATGTGTTTTGTAAACAAAGGGGGATGTTATGGGAATAACACCATCGGTGGTACAGTACCCATGATGCAATATCCAAGAGGCTGCAGCCAAGATGGATCCTGAATAAAAATGGCTGAACCCAAGGCTCGAGTGTAAAGCCTCTGTTAATTAGTTGTGAAGCTGTGATGGAGCAGTTTACAGTAAGGAAACACAGTAAGAAAACATACTCCACCATTCAATCATGGCTGATCTATCTTTCCCTTCTCCTGCCTTCTCCTCATTACCCCAGACACCTGTACTAATCAAGACTCTATCTATCGATGCCGTTAAAATACCCAATTGACTTGACCTCTGCAACCTTCTGTGACAATGAATTGTACCTAATCTGTAGCATAGAACCAGTGTATGGGGATCGCTGGTCGCACAGACTCAGTGGGTTAAAGGGCCTGTTTCCACGCTGCATCTCTTAGAAAAAAATGCAACCCACTAATTTGGCTTCATACAGATTTTAAACACTTACCTGATTGCCTGACACTTTCTGAATCACAGTTCACATCCTCTTCACCTTAGCTGATCCACAGCTTGAGCTTCCAGCTCTTCATCCTCCCCATTTCAAAGGATCAATCACCACTCATGTTGGCCTTCTCCTTATTAACTTTAGTACCATGAAGACCTGTTGAAATTAAAGAAAAAACTCTCATTCTTGTCATAAGATTCCCTCTCCAACTTCTGCAGTTTTAATAACCCTCCAAGTCACCTTCCCCATAAAAACATCTGGCATTTTCCCTCCATCCAATAGCTACCCTCAATATCGACAACCTTGGATCAGTTGCTAAGGCTGAGTTATTACTCTGGTTCTTAATTCCTCTATGCTGGGAAATCAGTACTGTGTATTCACCCTATTCCCCTCATTTTTTATACACCTCTATAAATCACCCCTCAGCCTCCTGTGCTCCAAGGAATAAAGTCCGAGCTTACCATTTCGACCCACCAAGTCCATGCCGGCCAGTACACTATCACTATCCTCCACACACCAGGGGAAATTTTTACTGAAACCAATTAACTTACAAATCTGCATGTCTTTGTAGTGTGGGTGGAAATTGGAACCCACGCAGTCACATGGGGAAGGTACAAACTCCGAACAGACAGCATCCGTAGTCAGGATGGAACCCGGGTCTCTGGTGCTGTGAGGCAGCAACTCTACCGTTGTGCCACTGTGCCACCCATGCAATGTGTAACACTGCATTGTGACATTCTTGTACCATAAAGCCTCTGTATAAAAGTCATTTATTGAAGCTGCCTGGTACACAATTCTCATCTCCAGTTTTTTAAACATTTTTCAGATACTGGGCAAATGGGAAACTTTGTTTCAAGCAAAAGACAAGTAAAGAGGAGTTTGATTTGGAAGCCAGGAAGCTCCTTACTCGTGATAATGGTAAGGCCTATAATTGTTTATTTCCTTTACCCTTGATATATATCTGTACACTTTTTAACGGAAAACAATGAGGTGACTTTGTACTCAACAACTTGTCCTGGACCAGCCATGTCAAAGCAATGGCCAAGAAAGCCCCCCACCGTCTCTGCTTCCTTAGAAGTCTTAGGAAGTTCGGCATGTCCCCAACAACTCTCACCAACTTCAACAGATGCATCGCAGAAAGCATTTTATCAATGCTTGTATTCCCTCATGCAACCCTCCTTTTGTATTCATTCAAACTGAATCAAGGGTGCATCACAGCATGGTTTGGGAACAGCTCCATCCAAGAGCACAAGAAATTGTAGCGAGCTGTAGACACAGCTCAGAACATCACACAAACCAACCTCCCTTCCACTGACTCCATGTACACTTCACACTACCTCAGCAAGGACACCAGCATAATCAAGGTCGAGTCTCACCCCGGTCTCCTCCAATCTGGCAAGAGGTACAGAAGTGTGAAAACACACACCTCCAGATTCAGGGACATTTTCTTCCCAGCTGTTACCAGGCAACTGAACCATCCTACCACCAACTGGAGAGTGGTCCTGAGCTACTATCTATCTCATTGGAGACCCTCAGAATATCTTTACTTGGATTTTACAGGACATTATCTTGCAGTAAATGTTATTTCCTTTATCATGTATCTACACTAGATGACTGGTTTCTAATCATATATTGTCTTTCCCCTGACTGGTTAGCACGCAACAAAAGCTCTTCACTGTACCTCGGTACACATGACAATAAACTAAGCAAGAGTATTTTCCATGTGGCAGGTGACATCCCAATTCCCCCCCACGGATGTTTAAAGTATTATCGTACCGTAATACAGTAACTTAAATCAGCTGGAGTAAACTTGATGAACAACCCACTAGACTGATGAGGTATCTTCTCTCTATGTTGCATGTGGGGATTCACTGTGAAATGTATTTAGCTAATGTTCAGCTCAACCATCCGAAATGTTTGGATAGTTTAGGCGAACAATGTTGATCGTGAGGCTAGATGTAGCAAGGACACTCACTGCAGCCAAATCCCTAAATGATTGGAGACAATAGATTCAGTAGTAACTTTTTAATTAAATTAGAATTTCTACATGAAAAGCAAACAATTTTGAGACAGCAGGTGACGAGGTTGTTCATCTTTTTTTTGCATTGACAACCGTTTTGGTCTTGGTCTTGGAGAAGCTGCCCCCAAGGCCTGACCCCGAGCCACCAGAGCAACGGACAGGGGACCGGCCTGCAGTGGGCCCCGAGGCTCGTCTCCCACTCGACCCCCGAAAACGGGGGACCGGAAGGAGGAGAGAGTCGGACCGGCAGACGCTGGACAAGGGGTCGGTCGGAGGAGGGGGGGAGGGGTCTAACGTCTCGCGTCTTCAAGGTTGTCTGTGGATGGTTCGCTGGCGAACCGTATGAGGGGGAGAGATGGCGGGCCATAGAGGGGGCGGTGAGACCGCCAAGAACAGAGTGGGGATGGGGGGGATGAAAGGGGAGGTGCCGATACTAAAGAGGATCTCCGTGCTGGGGGGAGACTCCATGAACAAGGAGCGACCCGGCGAAGGGGTCCACCGAGAACAATGAGGGACCCGGCAAGGGGTAGGCCGCTGTGGACAAGGCGAGACCTGGGGACGGGGTGGCCGAGAACAAAGAGTGTCCATCGGGACCCTAATGATTATTTTTGTAACTTTTCTGACACCAGACACATGGCGACACTGCGTAATTTGTGCAATGTAGTCAAAAACAAAGAATTTCACTGTACATGGGTACGTGCGATAATACAGTATAATTAAATTGAAAGTACACAAAAATGCTGGAGGAACTCAGCGGGTGCAGCAGCATCTATGGAGCGAAGGAAATAGGTAACGTTTCGGGCCGAAACCCTTCTTCAGACTGATAGGGGGTGGGGAGAAGAAAGGAAAAAGGGAAAAAGGCGGAGGAGGAGCCCGAGGGCTGGGGGAGGGGAGGAGACAACCAGATGGCTGATGAAGGGGAGGGGACAGCAAGGGCTAGCAGAATTGGGAGAATTCAATGTTCAAGCCCCCAGGATGTAGACTGCCCAAGCGGAATATGAGGTGCATTTCCTCCAATTTACGGTGTTGCTCGCTGTGGCCATGGAGGAGACCCAGGACAGAGAGGTCAGATACGGAATGGGATGGGGAGTTGAAGTGCTGAGCCACCGGGAGGTCAGGTTGGTTATTGCGGACCGACCGGAGGTGTTCGGCGAAACGATCGCCAAGCCTCTGCTTGGTCTCACCGATGTAGATCATCTGGCATCTAGAGCAGCGGATGCAATAGATGAGGTTGGAGGAGATGCAGGTGAACCTCTGTCGCTCCTGGAACGACTGCTTGGGTTTTTGAATGGAGTAGAGGGGGGAGGTGAAGGGACAAGTGTTGCATCTCTTGCGGTTGCAAGGGAAAGTTCCAGGGGAGGGGGTGGTATGGGAGGGAAGGGAAGAATTGACAAGGGAGTTACGGAGGGAGCGGTCTTTGCGGAAGGCAGACATCGGGGGAGATGGGAAGATGTGGCGAGTGGTGGGGTCACGTTGGAGGTGGCGAAACTGACGGAGGATCACTTGTATGTGACGGCTGGTGGGGTGAAAGGTGAGGACTAGGGGGACTCTGCCCGTGTTGTGAGTGGGGGGATGGGGAGAGAGAGCAGTGTTGTGGGGTATGGCAGAGACCCTGGTGCGAGCCTCATCTATGGTGGAGGAGGGGAACCCCCGTTCCCTGAAGAATGAATGGCAGAGACCCTGGTGCGAGCCTCATCTATGGTGGAGGAGGGGATCCACTTGGAAATTAAATTGAATGTTGAGCTGCAGACTGAAGATAGTTTTGTATAATCTCCGGATCATTAGCAGAGATTTCAAATCCCAGCTCAAGTTTTGGCCATTCTCTGTTTGGCTTACAGAGAAACTCTGGTCCATTGATGCATCTCTTATTGCTTAAGAAGCGGTCTGCTGAACACATCTTGAACACATCTGTTCAGCGATCTTGAACACATCTGTTTCAATGCACCAGTGCTGTCCCAATGCTATTTCCATTGGCAAATTGTCTTTGTCCAAATCCAATTCTCTGGTCTCCATCTGGTGGAATGTTTTCCAATACAACATGACTGTTGGTGATCCACTTGGAAAGCGTGAATCCTCCCTTATTGCACATGGAAGTCAGATGTATTACCATTTGAATTGCTTCCTGCTCAGTAGACATGGATTTTAAGCAATCATCGACATAGAAATTATTCTTCAAAGTGGTTATCACTTCTTCTGGAAAGTGAACTTTATTGTCCTCTGCGGTCTCCTTTAATACAAAATGATTCCAGCATTCGCACTCTCTTGCAACTTTTCCTTCTAAACCACGAAATAGTACTAGGACAATTAATTCCAACAATTTTCCAACCACGCAAGTTAAAATAATTGGCCTGCAACTCTAGTTTATCTCTTCTGCTTTTTAAACAATTATATGGTGTAAAAGGTTCACTGACACCATTCCTGGAGTGATCAAACACTTAACTTACAAATCAGCATGTCTTTGGAGTGTGGGTGGAAACTGGAACCCACGCAGTCACATGGGGAAGGTACAAACTCCGAACAGACAGCATCCGTAGTCAGGATGGAACCCGGGTCTCTGGTGCTGTGAGGCAGCAACTCTACCGTTGCTCCACTGTGCCACCCATGCAATGTCTAACACTGTGCATTGTGACATTCTTGTACCATAAAGCCACTGTATAAAAGTCATTTATTGAAGCTGCCTGGTACACAATTCTCATATACAGTAATACAGTAACTTAAATCAGCTGGAGTAAACTTGATGAACAACCCACCAGACTGATGAGGTATCTTCTCTCTATGTTGCATGTGGGGATTCACTGTGAAATGTATTTAGTTAATGTTCAGCTCAACCATCCGAAATGTTTGGATAGTTTAGGTGAACAATGTTGATCGTGAGGCTAGATGTACAAGTTGGTCTTGGACTACCACAGACGTGGTTCTAAACTGTGGTGGATTAAGCATGAAATTACTAAAGGAACAACTCATTTTTGTTTTGCAGTGCATTCTCATAATGACTTCTTCCTTGCGATCTTCACGAGATGTCAGATTATGGTTTCAGCTCCAGGTAAATGAGATTTTAATACTTTCTACAAAAATACCCAATACTTATCTGTTTTAGTGCTTCTCCTAACTCATGCTGTGTCTTTATCCCTCTGCTTTTGGACTTTGGTCTTCTAATTGAGATGTGGCGAATTAAAATTCTCATCGACCTTTTCAAATCCCTCCCTGTCTTTGCTCTTCTCTATTCTTCACCCTTTACATTTATAACTCCTCCCATTGTGGCCGCCTCTTTTTACAGTGATCTTATGTTTCTTACAAAATGATGCATGAACATTCACGACATTATTTAATAAAATGGAGGAAAGGTCTTCCGCCCTGCTCCTGTGCTCTTGGGTGGAGACTGAGAATAAGTGAATGATATAAGTGGTGCTGTTAGCTGATAGAACAGGGCAAAGGCTAGTGAATATCAATAGGTATATCTGGGAGATGTAACAAAGATCAGCCTGAAGAAGGGTCCCGACCGGAAATGTCACCTATCCATGCTCTCCATGGATGCTGCCTGAGCCGCTGAGTTACTCCGACAGTGTGTCTCTTTTTTGTTAAACCAGCGGGTGCAGTTCCTTGTTTCTACTTCTATGTCTACTAGCCATTTCTCTGTTCTCTCAGCTGACACCTGCACACTTATCATTCAATCATCCCAGTCTCCACCCTTCATGACTGATAGGAGCAGAATTTGTTCATTCGGCTCATCAAGTTTACTCCGATCATGGCTGATCCATCTCTCCCTCCTAACCCCATTCTCCTGCCTTCTCCCCAGAACCCCTAACACCTGTACCCTAATCAATAATCTATCTATCTCTGCCTTAAAAATATCTATAGACAGCCTCCACAGCCTTCTGTGGCAATGAATTCTACAGATTCACCATCCTCTGACTAAATAAATTCCTCCTCATCTCCTTCCTAAAGGAACGTCCTTTAATTCTGAGGCTATGACCTCTGGACTTGTACTCTCCCACCAGTGAAAACATCCTCCACATCCACTCAATTCAGGCTTTTCACTATTTGGTAAGTTTCAATGAGGTTCCCCCCTTAATCCTTCTAAACTCCAGCAAGTAGAGGCCCAGTGCCATTAAACGCTCATCATATGCTAACCCACTCATTCCTGTCACCCTATTTCACAGGAGCAGTGTTGCGGGACTTTCCTCCATTTTATTAAATCATATAAGAAAATGTGGCACGTGCCATGCATTTTGTTCACATTAAATTGCCTTGATCTGATACACAGCTGCTGTTAAATGTCCTGTGCAACCCGCAGGATAAATTTATCAACAACATTCGCAAAGACTACGAGTGACTCTTAAGAAATGAAGCCAACTCATACTGCCTTTGTACTGTTCACGTTACAGAAGGTCCGTCCTCTCTACTATGGAACAGTCAATCGGCTGCTAAACCCGGTAAACCGGAAAGAAAAAAAAAGTTCCCATCCCTCCGAGCAAAGTTTGAAGTGAGTTACTCTCAAGCCGACGATGATTCTTCTTTTGGCTACTTCCTGAGCTCGTTTTGGAAGACGTTTTGGTAAAATTATTTTAGTTTCACGTAATTAAAAAGAACAAACTAAAGGCTCCTGATACAATGGTCACTAAATAAAAATCTTTACAGTTTAAATAATAAAAGCAGCAGAGTGTAGTCCCCCAGCATATCTCCATCTCGATTATGTAGTTGGAGGCATTATTTTGTTTCCAGGCCTGGAGGATGGGAAGACAAAAGATCTTATTAATTAACTTAATGTATTTATGGAGGTGTGTTTGTTTTGATGCGTTTTGGTTAGTTAGTTTTGGTTAACTCGTTTTTTTTCCAATTATTTACATCAACTTTTTAAATAATTAACATCGATAATTACAACCAAAACATGCTCTGATGATGGCTATTTAACCCAATCCATGGCTTTTAAAGATAGAAAGACTCACATTTTCATAGCCGAATCACATCCCATTCAAGGTATTTTTAAGGTGGAGAAGTGACAGATACTTGATGGGTCGGGCTCTCAAGAGTTATGGGGAGAAAGCAGGAGAATGGTGTTGAGAGGGAAGGAAAGGTCAGCCATGATTGAATGGCGCAGTTGACTCGATGGGCTGAATGGTCTAATCCTGCTCCTTGAACCTATGAATAATGTTTCTGAACATCAGAGGCTCCTGAGGAAAAAGACAGTGCTGGAGTAACTCAGTGGGCGGGTGGCATCCCTGGAGAGCATGGAGAGGTGGCGTTTCGGGTCTGGACTCTTTTTCAGACTGATTGTAGGTGTGGGAGGAAGGAAGCCAGAAGAGTGGAGGGGCAGGACAAAGCATGGTATGTCATAGGTGAACACAGGCGAGGCAGGTTAGTGATGGGCAGATGGTTGGACAAAGGCCAGAGATGAACACGTAAAAGGAGCAAAATTAAAGGATCAGTGAGTTGCGAATTGTGAAGCTAGAGGATTGACGAGGTGTGTTGGAATGGAGGGAGAGGGGAGAGATAGGTGCAAGATGGGCTAAGTGGAGGGGGGGTTTATAGGGGAGGGGATGCATGGGACGGGGTTAATGGGCAGCAAGGTCCAGCAGAAATACTATCTGAATCTTGCTATAGTCAGGGGGTGGTGAATCTGTGCAATTCATTGCCACAGGAGGCTGTGAGGTCCGTGTCAATGGATATTTTGAAGGCAAATGTAGATCGATTCTTGTTTAGACAGGTGACAGCGGTTATGGAGGTGAGGTTAGGAGGGAGTTAGATCAGCCATGATTGAACGGTGGAGTACACATGATGGGCAGAATGACCTAATTCTGTTCCTATCCCTTATGAACACATACCTTGTAGCCTGATTCATGGGTACAGAAGATTAATAGGAATGGGGCTCCACAGGTCAGTATATGTGGGCAGTGACCCAGATCCAGCAACATTCAGCCAAACATTGCGCTGGTCCATCTACCATGGAGATAATGTTAGAATTGCTTATAAATAGTAGCAATGTTACAAAATTTTGAGATTTTAAAAATAAAGTCTGCAATTTATCCCATCAGATAAAGCATAAAAAGAAGTTTAATTTGACACTTAATTCACTTTCATATCTTCAGTATTAAAAAAGTTATGGCCATTATCATACTCAGAAATTAGCATCTAGTTCCCTATTGCTTTTCCATTGACTTAACACAAAAGCTGTGATCGAGGACAGTTAAAAGCCCATAACTTTCTTAAAAATTATGGTAACTGAAAGAAATTTTCAGGTATTATAGATTGAAGCATTCTGAAACAAATATGAAAAAATCTTACTTCGAAGACATGAAAGTAAAGCATATAATTAGTTAGTTACCTAATTGTAGCTAATTACAAAATTCAATTACTAGATCTAAACATCTATCAATTTCTTAAGAATAGATTAACATTTTTAAATAGCCTAAGTGTCCAAATAACATTCACACAATAATTCACAATATAACATAATTTTTAAATCTAATTTTCATGAATTTACAGGCCAAATGGAAGGAATTGAATGTTTAATACCTGTAAATTAATGGGGATTTAATTCATCTTGCGAGTGAGGATTACTGGAACGCGATCTTTTGGAACATTGATTTGCGGTGAATTTAACCCCGTATTGGCATGAAAAATACTACCGTTAATTCGGGGAATAAAATCACCGTGTCGCATGACAAAATGTGAATTAAAGGCTTCTTAAGAAGCACTTTTATACATTTAAAGAAAGCACTTTCGTTTACCTGTCCATTGTGTGAAATCCGTCCCCGTTATCGGCGTTGACGCTTCAGGAGCTGCTTTTAAAATGACTGTAGCGCTGACATTGACAATTTAATAAAAATAAAAAATTCACAAAACGCCGGTAGGAACGATTTTGTCAGCCAACGCTTGTACTCCAACAAAATATTCCCAGGACAAGGTAGGAGAAACCGCGTTTTAACCCCGCCCCCCCTTAAAGGCGCCAAAATCGCGCACACGGCCAGTGGCAGAATTACAGCGCGACTAAAGGTAAGTTTTGTAACATACCTATAAATAGCAACTTTGGAATAACATTGTACTTGATCGGTTTTTGTCAAGTTAATGCCAGGATCAGATCCCATTTCTTTTCAGTAGATAATGCGTGTGTAAACATATCATTTAATTTAGCAATCCGATAGTTTTCATATTTCATGAAGCTTTTTGCTGAAGTGCTCGCATCTTCCTCCAGCATCGTTTCCAAGCACAGAACCCTTTGTCTGGGGTACAGAACTTTGTGATGAAGGATCCCCAAGAGGAGGATGGTGTGAAGTTTTGCACTCACACCATGGTGCTTCCCACAAGAGGGCAATTAGAAGGCCGGATGTTCGTAACAGCATTTGAATGTGGGTTGGATAATGTTTCTGAAGATGCGTCGGTGGCAGTGGTGCAGGCATTGGAGGTACTGCATTAATGTTCAGTTTTATTTCATTACAAACATATTTCGGTTCTTGTTCACTTAACCCGAGTGGCATCCTGCTATACTGCAGCATCATCTGTCTCCCATGTACTAGCAGTAAAGCTGGGCAGCACAGTGGCGCAGCAGTAGAGTTGCTGCCTTACAGCTCCAGAGACACAGGTTCGATCCTGGCCACAGGTGCTGTCCGTACAGTTTGTACCTTCTCCCCGTGACCATGTGGGTTTTCTCCAGCTGCCCCAGTTTCCTCCCACACTCCAAAGACATACATGTTTGTAGGTTACCTTGGCTGCAGTAAATTGTCTCTAGTGTGTCGGATAGTGTTCGTGTATGGGGTGATTGCTGGTCAACACGGACAAAATGATGGGCAAAATGGCCTGTTTATGTGTTGTATCTCTAAACTAAACTAAATAAATCTACGTTTTCTTCACCTGGGTGCTGGGAAGACCAAAATTATGACTTTAGTTCGCTGCCGCAGTTTCTTTTAAATTGCCACCAATTCCGTCCTTCACTCTGGTAACCATTTGACAGTTAACCTGACTGTTGGGGATGTTGTTACCCTGGTTAAACTGAATTTGTAGGCAGGAACTGAAGGTGCCAGTTAAACTGAACTTGGGCTTTGAACTGTATATCCCTGTCATCATTGCCGACATTTTTCTCTCCATCACTTGCCTCACTCCATCTCAACTCATCTCATCTGCTATCTCTTTGTAACACTTAGACCTGGTATTCCAAACTGTTTCTGGATAAATGGAAACACAAGGAACTGCAGATGCTGGTTTACAAAATTAGACACAAGGTGTTGGAGTAAATCAGCGGGTCAGGCAGCTTCTCTGGAGAACAGGGGGAAGTGACGTTTCGGGTCTGAAGAAAAGTCTCGACCTGAAATGTCACCTATTCATTTTCTCCAGAGATGCTGCCTGTCCCACTGAGTTACTCCAGCAATGCTTTGGAATAAACTCTGTCTTCTACCCTCTAAGTTAATCTATTATCAGCATCCTAACTTGTACATGATGCTGATAACACATCAGCTCACTGTTAACCAATTTGATTTGAGTTTAGAAGAACGAGGGGCGATCTCATTTAAACATGCAGAATAGTGAAAGGCTTGGATCGAGTGGATGTGGAGAGGATGTTTCCATGAATGGGAGAGTCTAGGGCAAGAGGTCATAGCCTCAGAATTAAAGGATGTTCTTTTGGTGTGGAAATGAGGGGAAATTTCTTTAGTCAGAGGGTGGTGAATCTGTGGAATTCTTTGCCATGGAAGGCCGTGGACGCTAAATCAGTGGATATTTTTAAGGCAGAGATAGGTAGATTCTTGATTAGTATGGGTGTCAGAGGTTATGGGGAGACGGCAGGAGAATGGGGTTTGGAGGGAAAGATAGATCAGCCATGATGAGCCTCAAACCCTGGTTGATCGAGATGATCTGGTGGTGATGCCTAATCCAGAGCGAGATAATCAACCTGTGAGCCGACAACCGGTCCCCAGGGAGCATCAAACCCTGACAACAAGAACTGGTAGATGCGTTCGAAAACCACGCTATCTGCAGGATTATGTGCCCAAATAAGGATAGGGCCTGTACTTGTAGTTGATTTTAGATTTAAAAGGCTATTAGGTTATGTTTAAATAGTTAATGTTATTGTGTTCTTTTATAGTTTGATATGCATAGTTTTATTTAGTAGTGGTAATGGCCATTTTAAAACAAATTAATAAATTAACAAGGGGAAAGGAACAAATAAATAAATGAATAGATAAATGAATAAATAAATAAAAAGGGGAAAGGAAATGAGAAACCAGACATGTGTTATTCAAAGTTTAGATAATTCTGAGCTCTGAACTGTCGCAGATCCAAGGAATGAGAATTTGAAAGCTACCGCGGAAATGGACTGTCAAATGCATGTTGGGATATGGACTGTCCACATGTTGGACTCTGTGAAATACGATGCGATGGAAGAATGTAATTTCTTGCTATACATGTAAAGTGCCTGTACATATGTGTTTTGTAAACAAAGGGGGATGTTATGGGAATAACACCATCGGTGGTACAGTACCCATGATGCAATATCCAAGAGGCTGCAGCCAAGATGGATCCTGAATAAAAATGGCTGAACCCAAGGCTCGAGTGTAAAGCCTCTGTTAATTAGTTGTGAAGCTGTAATGGAGCAGTTTACAGTAAGGAAACACAGTAAGAAAACATACTCCACCATTCAATCATGGCTGATCTATCTTTCCCTTCTCCTGCCTTCTCCTCATTACCCCAGACACCTGTACTAATCAAGACTCTATCTATCGCTGCCGTTAAAATACCCAATTGACTTGACCTCTGCAACCTTCTGTGACAATGAATTGTACCTAATCTGTAGCATAGAACCAGTGTATGGGGATCGCTGGTCGCACAGACTCAGTGGGTTAAAGGGCCTGTTTCCACGCTGCATCTCTTAGAAAAAAATGCAACCCACTAATTTGGCTTCATACAGATTTTAAACACTTACCTGATTGCCTGACACTTTCTGAATCACAGTTCACATCCTCTTCACCTTAGCTGATCCACAGCTTGAGCTTCCAGCTCTTCATCCTCCCCATTTCAAAGGATCAATCACCACTCATGTTGGCCTTCTCCTTATTAACTTTAGTACCATGAAGACCTGTTGAAATTAAAGAAAAAACTCTCATTCTTGTCATAAGATTCCCTCTCCAACTTCTGCAGTTTTAATAACCCTCCAAGTCACCTTCCCCATAAAAACATCTGGCATTTTCCCTCCATCCAATAGCTACCCTCAATATCGACAACCTTGGATCAGTTGCTAAGGCTGAGTTATTACTCTGGTTCTTAATTCCTCTATGCTGGGAAATAAGTACTGTGTATTCCCCTCATTTTTTATACACCTCTATAAATCACCCCTCAGCCTCCTGTGCTCCAAGGAATAAAGTCCGAGCTTACCATTTCGACCCACCAAGTCCATGCCGGCCAGTACACTATCACTATCCTGCACACACCAGGGGAAATTTTTACTGAAACCAATTAACTTACAAATCTGCATGTCTTTGTAGTGTGGGTGGAAATTGGAACCCACGCAGTCACATGGGGAAGGTACAAACTCCGAACAGACAGCATCCGTAGTCAGGATGGAACCCGGGTCTCTGGTGCTGTGAGGCAGCAACTCTACCGTTGTGCCACTGTGCCACCCATGCAATGTGTAACACTGCATTGTGACATTCTTGTACCATAAAGCCTCTGTATAAAAGTCATTTATTGAAGCTGCCTGGTACACAATTCTCATCTCCAGTTTTTTAAACATTTTTCAGATACTGGGCAAATGGGAAACTTTGTTTCAAGCAAAAGACAAGTAAAGAGGAGTTTGATTTGGAAGCCAGGAAGCTCCTTACTCATGATAATGGTAAGGCCTATAATTGTTTATTTCCTTTACCCTTGATATATATCTGTACACTTTTTAACGGAAAACAATGAGGTGACTTTGTACTCAGCAACTTGTCCTGGACCAGCCATGTCAAAGCAATGGCCAAGAAAGCCCCCCACCGTCTCTGCTTCCTTAGAAGTCTTAGGAAGTTCGGCATGTCCCCAACAACTCTCACCAACTTCAACAGATGCATCGCAGAAAGCATTTTATCAATGCTTGTATTCCCTCATGCAACCCTCCTTTTGTATTCATTCAAACTGAATCAAGGGTGCATCACAGCATGGTTTGGGAACAGCTCCATCCAAGAGCACAAGAAATTGTAGCGAGCTGTAGACACAGCTCAGAACATCACACAAACCAACCTCCCTTCCACTGACTCCATGTACACTTCACACTACCTCAGCAAGGACACCAGCATAATCAAGGTCGAGTCTCACCCCGGTCTCTCCTCCAATCTGGCAAGAGGTACAGAAGTGTGAAAACACACACCTCCAGATTCAGGGACATTTTCTTCCCAGCTGTTACCAGGCAACTGAACCATCCTACCACCAACTGGAGAGTGGTCCTGAGCTACTATCTATCTCATTGGAGACCCTCAGACTATCTTTACTTGGACTTTACAGGACATTATCTTGCAGTAAATGTTATTTCCTTTATCATGCATCTACACTAGATGACTGGATTGTAATCATATATTGTCTTTCCCCTGACTGGTTAGCACGCAACAAAAGCTCTTCACTGTACCTCGGTACACGTGACAATAAACTAAGCAAGAGTATTTTCCATGTGGCAGGTGACATCCCAATTCCCCCCCACGGATGTTTAAAGTATTATCGTACCGTAATACAGTAACTTAAATCAGCTGGAGTAAACTTGATGAACAACCCACCAGACTGATGAGGTATCTTCTCTCTATGTTGCATGTGGGGATTCACTGTGAAATGTATTTAGCTAATGTTCAGCTCAACATCCGAAATGTTTGGATAGTTTAGGTGAACAATGTTGATCGTGAGGCTAGATGTAGCAAGGACACTCACTGCAGCCAAATCCCTAAATGATTGGAGACAATAGCTTCAGTAGTAACTTTTTAATTAAATTAGAATTTCTACATGAAAAGCAAACAATTTTGAGACAGCAGGTGACGAGGTTGCTCATCTTTTTTTTGCATTGACAACCGTTTTGGTCTTGGATTACCACAGACGTGGTTCTAAACTGTGGTGGATTAAGCATGAAATTACTAAAGGAACAACTCATTTTTGTTTTGCAGTGCATTCTCATGATAACTTCTTGCTTGCGATCTTCACAAGATGTCAGATTATGGTTTCAGCTCCAGGTAAATGAGATTTTAATACTTTCTACAAAAATACCCAATACTTATCTGTTTTAGTGCTTCTCCTAACTCATGCTGTGTCTTTATCCCTCTGCTTATGGACTTTGGTCTTCTAATTGAGATGTGGCGAATTAAAATTCTCATCGACCTTTTCAAATCCCTCCCTGTCTTTGCTCTTCTCTATTCTTCAACCTTTACATTTATAACTCCTCCCATTCTGGCCGCCTCATTTTGCAGTGATCTTATGTTTCTTACATAATGATGCATGAACATTCACGACATTATTTAATAAAATGGAGGAAAGTTCTTCTACCCCGCTCTTGGGTGGAGACTTCTTCTTCGAGTCCGTTGCAATCTCAGATGTCGTTCTGCCAGTATCTGTCGCAGGTCACAGCTGGTCGGGTCGGTTCAGCCAGGTCCTGGGGGCTGCACTGGGGGGCGTCATCACACTCCAGTAGGTGGCACATTGTCTGTACTGCTCCACAGCTGCATGTGTCTTCTGCCTGGTAGTTCCATGCTTTCATAAGTGCTTTGCACCTCCCCTGCTCCACTCGTAATCTGTTGAGGGTCTTCCAGGTTGGCCATGGGAGGTCGTGCCCGCTGGCGAGGCATTCAGTCGGAGTGATTCCTCTCTCCATCCAGTCGTGGGCTCGTGTGTTGAGCTGGTTCCATTCATCTTTCCAGATGTTGGTCCTTGCTGTTTCTTTGGTTGTCTGGAGAGGTGGGACTGTCTGCAAGAAACTGGCTCTGGATTTCAGTCGGGGTGGAGGTGCTGTGTGTCCGTGCAGGGGGTGCCTGGTATCGATCTCCTGTGCTCTCCGCTCGTCTTGGGCGACGATGGATCGTCTGATATGGGGGGGGGGCAATACCAGCTAGGGCGTAGAGGCACGGGACTGGCGTTGTCTTTATAAATCCCGTGATAATGCGGCAGGTGTCGTTGAGGGCTGTGTCAACCAGTTTGGTGTGGTGGGAGCGGCTCCAGCTTGAGCACGCATATTCAGCTGTGGAGAAGCACAGGGCTAGGGCAGTTGCACGGATGGTTGGTGGATCAGCGCCCCACTTTGAGTTTACCAGTTTGCGCAGGATGTTGTTGCAAGTGTTGACCTTGGCTTTGGTGTTCTGAAGGTGGGTTTTGAAAGAGAGTGTCCTGTCGAGGGTGACTCCGAGGTACACGGGGTGGAAGTGGTTGGAGAGTTTGTGGCCATCCCATGAGACGCTCAGTTGTTTTCCTGCATCTCGATTTTTAAGATGGAAGCTGCATAGTTGGGTTTTTGATGGGTTGGGTTTCAGGTGGTTGTTATTGTAGTAGGTTGTCATCTCTTGGAGGGCGCTTTCCAGGACAGGCTCGATCTTCTGGAAGTTCTCCTGTTGGGTGGTGATGCAGAGGTCATCAGCATAGATGAAGCGGCGGCATTGTGGGGGAAGTGGTTGGTCGTTGGTGTAGATGTTGAAGAGGAGGGGGGCCAGTACGCTGCCTTGTGTTAGGCCATTCTTTTGGGCTTTCCATTTGCTCTTCTTGTCGTTTAGTTGAACGAAGAAGCGCCTGTTGTTGAGAAGGCTCTTGATGACTTGGCACAGGTCGAGGTCACCAGTCATGTCAAAAAGTTTCCTGATCATGGTGCGGTGCTGGACAGTGCCGTAAGCAGCAGTGAGGTCTATGAAAGCTGCTCCGGTGATGAGTTTGCACTCAAAACCGTCCTCAATGTGTTGGGTGAGGTTCAGTAGCTGCCCGGCACAGGAGCGGCCAGGGCGGAAGCCAGCTTGATCTTTAGTAAGCTTGGAGTCTGTAAGTGGCATAAGGCGTTGGAGTAGTAGCCTCTCGTAGAGCTTGTAGGTGATGCAGAGGAGGGAAATGGGTCTGTAGCTCTTTGGGGATGATGGGTCCTTTCCAGGTTTGGGAATTGCGACAGTCTTGGCCTTTCTCCATACAGGTGGGGTTGTTTTCTGTGCCATGCATGAGTTCAGCATTGCTAGGAGCCAGGTCTTTGCTTTAGGTCCAAGGTGCTGTATCATTTCCATCAGTACATCATCGATTCCTGCTGCTTTCCCAGGCTTCAGCATGCTCATTGCAGCTTCGAGTTCTTCTAGGTCGAAGGGCTTGGTGAGAGCGCTGGCTGGTTGTAGGCGGTCTGTTACCGCTGTCCGGCGGTATTCTCCTGTGGGTCTGCGCCGGTTTTGGCTACGACCGTTTGCCACCAGCTGTGCTGCAACTGAGTTTGCTGTGACTGTTGTGAGCGTGGGCGGTGTGGTATGGTCTTCGCTGAGGTGGCGGATTGTGGCCCATGCCTTCCTGCTGTTATTGGTCATGTTGGTGTTTTCTATCAACTCCTTCCAGACTTGCCTGTGGAGACTGAGAATGAGTGAATGATATAAGTGGTGCTGTTAGCTGATAGAATAGGGTAAAGGCTAGTGAATATCAATAGGTATATCTGGGAGATGTAACAAAGATCAGACAGAAGAAGGGTCCCGACCGGAAATGTCACCTATCCATGTTCTCCATGGATGCTGCCTGAGCTGCTGAGTTACTCCGGCAGTGAGTCTCTTTTTTGTTATACCAGCGGGTGCAGTTCCTTGTTTCTACTTCTATGTCTACTAGCCATTTCTCTGTTCTCTCAGCTGACACCTGCTCACGTATCATTCAATCATCCCAGTCTCCACCCTTCATAAGTGATAGGAGCAGAATTTGTTCATTCGGCTCATCAAGTTTACTCCGATCATGGCTGATCCATCTCTCCCTCCTAACCCCATTCTCCTGCCTTCTCCCCAGAACCCCAAACACCTGTACTAATCAAGAATCTATCTATCTCTGCCTTAAAAATATCTATAGACAGCCTCCACAGCCTTCTGTGGCAATGAATTCTATAGATTCACCATCCTCTGACTAAATTAATTCCTCCTCATCTCCTTCCTAAAGGAACGTCCTTTAATTCTGAGGCTATGACCTCTGGACTTGTACTCTCCCACCAGTGAAAACATCCTCTCCACATCCACTCAATTCAGGCTTTTTACTATTTGGTAAGTTTCAATGAGGTTCCCCCCTTAATCCTTCTAAACTCCAGCGAGTAGAGGCCCAGTGCCATTAAACGCTCATCATATGCTAACCCACTCATTCCTGTCACCCTATTTCACAGGAGCAGTGTTGCGGGACTTTCCTCCATTTTATTAAATCATGTGGGGAATGTGGCACGTGCCATGCATTTTGTTCACATTAAATTGCCTTGATCTGATAGACAGCTGCTGTTAAATGTCCTGTGTCACCCGCAGGATAAATTTATCAACAACATTCGCAAAGACTACGAGTGACTCTTAAGAAATGAAGCCAACTCATACTGCCTTTGTACTGTTCACGTTACAGAAGGTCCGTCCTCTCTACTATGGAACAGTCAATCGGCTGCTAAACCCGGTAAACCTAAAAGCAAAAAAAATGTTCCCATCCCTCCGAGCAAAGTTTGAAGTGAGTTACTCTCAAGCCGACGATGGCTACTTGCTGAGCTCGTTTTGGAAGACGTTTAGGTAAAATTATTTTAGTTTCACGTAATTAAAAAGAACAAACTAAAGACTCCTGATACTCCGTGGATGAATAATGATGTAATGTTGTCGGCGTGGGCAAGTTGGGTCTGTTTCCACTCTGTATGACTATAACAGGGTGATTGAGGGCAAAAAAAGCATGCAAAAGAAGAAAGTGTTATTATGTTTTTATCTGCATTGTGTTACCATTTAACAATGGTCACTAAATAAAAATCTTTACAGTTTAAATAATAAAAGCAGCAGATTGAAGTCTCCCAGCATATCTCGGTTATGTAGTTGGAGGCTTTATTTGGTTTCCAGGTCGGGAGGATGGGAAGACAAAAGATCTTATTAATTAACTTAATGTGTTTATGGAGGTGTGTTTGGTTTAATGCGTTTTGATTAGTTAGTTTTGGTTCACTAGTTTTTTTTCCCAATTATTTACATCAACGTTTTAAATAATTAACATCGATAATCACAACCAAAACATGCTCTGATGATGGCTATTTAACCCAATCCATGGCTTTTAAAGATAGAAAGACTCACATTTTCATAGCTGAATCACATCCCATTCAAGGTATTTTTAAGGTGGAGAGTGACAGATACTTGATGGGTAGGGCTATCAAGAGTTATGGGGAGAAAGCAGGAGAATGGTGTTGAGAGGGAAGGAAAGGTCAGCCATGATTGAATGGCGCAGTTGACTCGATGGGCTGAATGGTCTAATCCTGCTCCTTGAACCTATGAATAATGTCTCTGAACATCAGAGGCTCCTGAGGAAAAAGACAGTGCTGGAGTAACTCAGTGGGCGGGTGGCATCCCTGGAGAGCATGGATAGGTGGCGTTTCGGGTCTGGACCCTTTTTCAGACTGATTGCAGGTGTGGGAGGGAGGAAGCCAGAAGAGTGGCGGGGCAGGACGAAGCATGGTAGGTCATAGGTGAACACAGGTGAGGCAGGTTAGTGATGGGCAGATGGTTGGACAAAGGCCAGAGATGAACACGTACAAGGAGTGAAATAAAAGGATCAGTGAGTTGCGAATTGTGAAGCTAGAGGATTGACAAGGTGTGTTGGAATGGAGGGGGAGGGGAGAGATGTGTGCAAGATGGGCTCAGTGGAGGGGGGGTTTATAGGGGAGGGGATGCATGGGACAGGGTTAATGGGCAGGGGGTCCAGCAGAAATACTGTCTGAATCTTGCTATAGTCAGGGGGTGGTGAATCTGTGCAATTCATTGCCACAGCTGGGTGTGAGGTCCAAGTCAAAGGATATTTTGAAGGCAGATGTAGATCGATTCTTGTTTAGACAGGTGACAGAGGTTATGGAGGTGAGGTTAGGAGGGAGAGTTAGATCAGCCATGATTGAACGGTGGAGTACACATGATGGGCAGAATGACCTAATTATGCTCCTATCCCTTATGAACACATACCTTGTAGCCTGATTCATGGGTACAGAAGATTAATAGGAATGGGGCTCCACAGGTCAGTATATGTGGGCAGTGACCCAGATCCAGCAACATTCAGCCAAACATTGCCTGGTCCATCTACAATGGAGATAATGTTAGAATTGCTTATAAATAGCAACTTTGGAATAACATTGTTTTTGATCGTTTTTTGTCAAGTTAATGCCAGGATCAGATCTCATTTCTTTTCAGTAGATAATGCGTGTGTAAACATATCATTTAATTTAGCAATCCGATAGTTTTCATATTTCATGAAGCTTTTTGCTGAAGTGCTTGCATCTTCCTTCAGCATCGTTTCCAAGCACAGAACCCTTTGTCTGGGGTGCAGAACTTTGTGATGAAGGATCCCCAAGAGGAGGATGGTGTGAAGTTTTACACTCACACCATGGTGCTTCCCACAAGAGGGCAATTAGAAGGCCGGATGTTCGTAACAGCATTTGAATGTGGGTTGGATAATGTTTCTGAAGATGCGTCGGTGGCAGTGGTGCAGGCATTGGAGGTACTGCATTAATGTTCAGTTTTATTTCATTACTAACATATTTCGGTTCTTGTTCACTTAACCCGAGTGGCATCCTGCTATACTGCAGCATCATCTGTCTCCCATGTACTAGCAGTAAAGCTGGGCAGCACAGTGGCACAGCAGTAGAGTTAATGCCTTACAGCTCCAGAGACCCAGGTTTGATCCTGGCCACAGGTGCTGTCCGTACAGTTTGTACCTTCTCCCCGTGACCATGTGGGTTTTCTCCAGCTGCCCCAGTTTCCTCCCACACTCCAAAGATGTACATGTTTGTAGGTTACCTTGGCTGCAGTAAATTGTCTCTAGTGTGCAGGATAGTGTTCGTGTATGGGGTGATTGCTGGTCAACACGGACTTGGTGGGCAAAATGGCCTGTTTATGTGTTGTATGTCTAAACTAAACTAAATAAATCTACGTTTTCTTCACCTGGGTGCTGCGAAGACCAAAATTATGACTTTAGTTCGCTGCCGCAGTTTCTTTTAAATTGCCACCATTTCCATCCTTCTCTCTGGTAACCATTTGACAGTTAACCTGACTGTTGGGGATGTTGTTACCCTGGTTAAACTGAATTTTTCGGAAGGAACTGAAGGGGCTGGTTAAACTGAACGGGCTTTGAACCGTATATCCCTGTCATCATTGCCGACATTTTTCTCTCCATCACTTGCCTCACTCCATCTCAACTCATCTCATCTGCTACCTCTTTGTAACACTTAGACCTGGTATTCCAAAATGTGTCTGGATAAATGGAAACACAAGGAACTGCAGATGCTGGTTTACAAAAATAGACACAATGTGCTGGAGTAAATCAGCGGGCAGGCAGCTTCTCTGGAGAACAGGGGGAAGTGACGTTTCGGGTCTGAAGAAAAGTCTCGACCTGAAATGTTACCTATTCATTTTCTCCAGAGATGCTGCCTGTCCCACTGAGTTACTCCCGCAATGTTTTGGAATAAACTCTGTCTTCTACCCTCTAAGTTAATCTATTATCATCATCCTAACTTGTACATGATCCTGATAACACATCAGCTCACTGTTAACCACTTTGATTTGAGTTTAGAAGAATAAGGGGCAACCTCATTGAAACATATAAAGTAGTGAAAGGCTTGGATCGAGTGGATGTGGAGAGGATGTTTCCATGAGTTGGAGAGTCTAGGACTAGAGGTCATAGCCTCAGAATTAAAGGATGTTATTTTAATGTGGAAATTTCTTTAGTCAGAGGGTGGTGAATCTGTGGAATTCTTTGCCAAATCAGTGGATATGTTTAAGGCAGAGATAGATATATTCTTGTTTAGTACAGGTGTTAGAGGTTATGGGGAGACGGCAGGCGTATGGGGTTGGAGGGAGAGATAGATCAGCCATGATGGGCCAAATGGCCTAATTCTACTCCTATCACATTGGCCATGTGATTTTAGAGATCCTACCCTTGTTCTAATCTCCCTTTTCCTTTTTTTTTTAATTTTTATTTATTAGAAGTACATTACATTACAACCACATACATTAATACTCGTCATTTATATCTTCTTACAATTAATGTACTCCCTTTATTTATTTTTTTACACTAGAAAAGGAAAAGATTGCAAGAAAGAAGAAAGTGAAGGAAAAAGTGAAAGTGTAGAAAAGTGTAGAAAATATAACAACAATAATTCTAATGAGCCTTGCAGACTCCTTCAGTTACAGCTTATAGTCGCACAGTCACGGAGTGATACAGTGTGGAAACAGGCCTAACTTGGCCACATCGGCCAACATGTCCCACCTACACTAGTCCCACATCCCTGTGTTTGGTCCATATCCCTCCAAAACTGTCCTATCCATGTACCTGTCTAACTGCTTCTTAAACCTCAAATACCTCCTCCGGCAGCTTGTTCCATACATACCCACAACCCTTTGTTTGAAAAAGTTACCCCTCAGATTTATATTAAATCTTTTCCCCTTCACCGTAAACCTATGTCCTGTGGTCCTCGATTCCCCGACTCTGGGCAAGAGACTCTGTGCATCTACCCGATCCATTCCTCTCATGATTTTATACACCTCTACAAGATCACCCCTCATCCTCCTGCGCTTCAGGGAATACAGTCCCGAACTACTCAACCTTTCCCTATATCTTAGACCCTTGAGTCCTGGCAACATTCTTGTAAAATCTCTCTGTACCCTTTCCTATAACATGGTGCCTTCTTCTTCTTCTGGTGTGTGTCTTTTAGACCTGCAGCTCCGTTGAGGCGAGCCAGGCCAACGTGTCATCGTCCAGGTCAATCAGACCTCGTTCACCATTCGGTGGCCGGTGTTTGGGGCAACTGGTGACTATGTGTTCCACTGTCTGTGTTGGGTCCCCACACTCGCAGGAGGCGCTGTCCACGAGGCCCCACCTCTTCATCGCTAACATGGTGCCCAGAACTGAACACAATACTCTAAATATTTGGTCTTTGGTCATCTTCAATTTGAATCACTGAAATGGTAACTGTTATTTATATTAAGTTTTCTTTTCTCAGTGCTGTTAAGGCAAGCTTGCACTGATAATACTGCAAGATGTAATGAATAGCTCTGGCCTCAGTACAAGAGACCCGGGTTTGATCCTGACCTCAGATGCTATCTGTGTGTAGTTTGCACATTCACCCTGTGGTTTTCTACCGAGTGTTCCAGTTTCCTCCCACATCCCTAAGACGTGCGGATTTGTAGGTTATTTGGCCCTCTGTAAAGATCCTTCAGTGTGTTGGGAGTGGATGAGAAAGTCGGATAACATGGAACTAGTGTGAACGGGTGATCGATGGTTGGTGTGAACACAGTGGGTTGAAGGGCTTGTTTCCATGCTGTATCTCTACAACTAATGTCCACCTATTTACTTTTGTTAATTACTTCCAGCATGTTTATTGCTGCGATTTCTTGGTGAAAGTGACTTCTTTGGAACTGCTGGGGCTTTTGAAGCTATTATGAGGGGAACACAATATGCGTGGTGTGTAGGAAAGCTGTTCCTGGTGTCAACTTCTGTACATCGGTGAGACCAAGCGCAGGCTCGACGATTGTTTCGCTGAACACCTCTGCTCAGTCCGCCTTAACCTACCTGATCTCCCGGTTGCTCAACACTTTAACTCCCCCTCCCATTCCCAATCTGACCTTTCTGGCCTGGGCCTCCTCCATTGTCAGAATGAGGCCCAGCACAAATTGGAGGAACAGCACCTCATATTTGGCTTGGGCAGCTTACACCCAAGCGGTATGAACATTGACTCCTCTAACTTCAAATAGCCCTTGCTTTCCCTCTCTCTCCATCTCCTTCCCCTTCCCAGTTCTTCCACCAGTCTTACTGTCTCCGACTACATACTATCTCTGTCTCACTCGCTCCCCTGACATCAGTCTGAAGAAGGGTCTCGACCCGAAATGTCGCCCATTCCTTCTCTCCAGAGATACTGCCTGTCCTGCTGAGTTACTCCAGCATTTTGTGTCTACAATATGCAGGGTAATAATTCAGTTACTTACAGAGCAGAGTAATCCCTTTGACAACACAATGGAGTGGGAGAATGCCAAGAGTGCTGTGATCCATAGTGAAATGCTTGTTACCATTTTGGTACAGCGTATTTTATACATGCCATTTGTTATAACAAAAGATAACATGGCATATTGAAGACTTGTAACCCAAAGAGCCAAAGGCATTTCAGTGTGAATTTGTAGTGAGCTTTCATAGATCAAGGAATTAGTATATATTTAAAAATGTTTTGTATAATTTATTTTTGAATGCTTCTAAATGTCAGGAAAATCAAAATCTTTCCATGTCCTTGACAACAAGAAAAGCTGGAGCGCTGTCTTGCTAGTTATCAGATATTAGGGCTGCACAGTGGTAGAGCTGCTGTCTTATAACGTCAAAGACCTGGGTTTGATCCTGTAACTGTGTGGGTTTTCTCCGGGTGTTCTGGTTTCCTCCCACATTCCAAAGACATACAGGTTTCTAGGTTAATTGGCTTCGGTAAAAATTGTAAATTATCCCTTGTGTGTAGGATAGTGCTAGTGTAAGGAGTTAAATGCTGGTCGGCGCTAACACAGTGGACTGAAGGACCTGTTTCCGCACTGTATCTCAAGTCTAAATCAGAGTTTTATTTTATCTGATTTGTGAGTAGGGTTGTTAAGACCTGCCCACGGTGCATGCTGCCACTCTGGGTCCTGTCTTTTCAGATGCATAGCTTGTTTCCCTGCAGGTTGGGGACAGGGATTCATAGCTCAGAGAGAACACTAGCAGCCGACAAGTTTCAGTTCTGTATCTTTAGTTGCCGATGTAAAATTGATAGTCTTTTCACTGACTGGATAGCAGGCTACAAAAAAAAATTTCACCGTACCTCGGCACAAATGATAATAAACTAAATTAAAGTAAATACGGCTTTGGGAAGATTACGGGACTATCCCAACTAACACAACATATACTAGCCCAACTAACACAACATAATACTAGCCCAACTAACACAACATAATACTAGCCCAACTCACACAACATAATACTAGCCCAACTAACACAACATATACTAGCCCCACCAACACAACATAATACTAGCCCAACTAACACAACATAATACAAGCCCAACTAACACAACATAATACTAGCTCAACTAATACAACATAATACTAGCCCAACTAACACAACATAATACTAGCCCAACTAACACAACATAATACTAGCCTAACTAACACAACCAAATACTAAGTAAATAATGTGAAGAAAACTCAATAATATATTCATTTAATAAAGGTACAACATGAAAACTGGCCCTTCGCCTACCGAGTCCACACCGACCATTGATCACCCTTTCACATTTGCCGTCCCACTTTTGCATTCACTCTACCAGCTGCCCTCAAAGGGATTTGAGAAAACAAAATCACTAGACCATCTCCTGAAATTATTTGAAGGCACGGGTTATTCATTGGGAATGATCAGCCATGATCACAATGAATTGCGGTGCTGGCTTGAAGGGCCGAATGGCCTCCTCCTGCACCTATTTTCTATATTTCTATGTTTCTATTAAAAGATTAGAATGGTTAAAAGTGAATGTGAAAAATCCTCCACTTTAACTTTGTTTCCCTTTGCAGAGTCACTACTGTTTTCTAGCATATTCTGTTTTAATTGCAAAAAATTATCCTACGTCCCCCAGAATCACCTGATGGACATCCGAACGGCAGTGATATCCAGGAGAGGATCATACCGTTTGCGTGACGGCCATTTTAAATATGCGTTTGGAAGTAGCATCAATCACCAGCCATATTAAAAGAACAGCATTATTGCTTACAACAATATTATTGACTGGTAAGGAATATATCAAATGTATATTGACATGTTAATTTGTTGAAGAAAATATTATGGAAACAAAAAAGAAACTTAACATGTATTTGTGAGAGAAATCCATAATTAATTTGTTGAAGAAAATATAGATAGGAAAGTGAAAGGTTAACATGTATTTGTGAGAGAAAGCCATAAAAGTTCACAAATAATGGTTTGTCATTGCTCTTAATCTCTGCAGTTATTTTAATCTTGCCATGTAATAATTGTTTTTCCCTCAGTTCATCTAAATTCATGTTGACTCCTCCAGCCAGCTGTGTTGTAGTATAAGGCATAGGTTTGGAATGTATATCTTTCATTCAGTCACTTTGTGTTTTGCTCCCAGCTTCAGAACCAATTAGACTTTGCGGTGACCTTTTTAAATTCAGGGGTTGAAATCGACCTCTGGATTACTTGAGTTCCACGTTCCGGAAGCCAGTGATTCATCGGAGGAGTTGAAAGGCCACTGACAAACATTTTGGGGTTTCTGGCGAATGACATTTCTATTGAATGACAATAAAGTTTCCAAGATTCCAAGATTATACACTTTGCTACATATGGTGTTTCTTCACTGTACTTACTTTTCCATCTTCAACTCTGGTCTCATGGAATGACAGAGCTGTCTTTTGAGGAAAGATTTAGTGAATTGGACTTATTTTTGCTGCAGTTTAAATGAGAGGTTTAATTTAGTTTAAAGATACAGTATGGAAGCAGACCCTTCAGCTCATGGTCAGCACAGACCAATAACCACCTGTCCACCAATCCTAAGTTAACCCAGTTTCCCATCCTACACATGGTAATATTAGGCATTTTGGGTGCCTGACAAAATCAAGGATTTCTGCTTTTGTAAAGCCTGCTTGACATCTTATGCAAAAGCTGCAAAGACCACGAGGATCATGGGTCCAGAGTGTCTGTGGCCAAGCCAAACAGCTGATTGCATTTTCATTTCACTTCCACTGCCATTGCAGTTTCAAGGACAGGGCAGGCCAAGCCAAACAGCTGATTGCATTTTCATTTCACTTCCATTGCCATTGCAGTTTCAAGGACAGGGCAGGCTAAGCCAAACAGCTGATTGCATTTCCATTTCACTTCCATTGCCATTGCAGTTTCAAGGACAGGGCAGGCCAAGCCAAACAGCTGATTGCATTTTCATTTCACTTCCACTGCCATTGCAGTTTCAAGGACAGGGCAGGCCAAGCCAAACAGCTGATTGCATTTTCATTTCACTTCCATTGCCATTGCAGTTTCAAGGACAGGGCAGGCTAAGCCAAACAGCTGATTGCATTTCCATTTCACTTCCATTGCCATTGCAGTTTCAAGGACAGGGCAGGCCAAGCCAAACAGCTGATTGCATTTTCATTTAACTTCCATTGCCATTGCAGTTTCAAGGACAGGCAGGCCAAGCCAAACATCTGATTGCATTTTCATTTCACTTCCAATGCCATTGCAGTTTCATGGACAGGGCAGGCCAAGCCAAACAGCTGATTGCATTTTCATTTCACTTCCACTGCCATTGCAGTTTTAAGGACAGGGCACGGCAAGCCAAACAGCTGATTACATTTTCATTTCACTTCCAGTGCCATTGCAGTTTCAAGCACAGGGCAGGCCAAACAACTCATTTCATTTTCATTAAGGGCTAACAAATCATTTATTGCAAGTACATTGCAGACTCACAGTTCACTTGATTCACAGCTTAGAATGGTAGTCGTGGCATCTCCCTCACAATCTTGCTGAGTGAGGCATGTCGACGCATCCGGGGTTTTATCGTTCCTCCCCCAGAAGGGGCGTTACCTTCATCGCAGCGATTGACAGGCGAGAGCATCTCAAGGTTTTTTAAATACTCATAACTCTTTTATTTTTCATCGATGGGAAAAATCCCTGGGGCCTGATCAGCAGAGGAGGACTATGAGTATGATGGCAAAAAATCATAGCAATATATGGTAGCGTTTTTTTTCTAAAATCAATATACAGCGCAGATAGATGGAAGTGGTCAAGATGAGACTTTTATTTATATAGATAATGGTCTTGCTATCGTGTTTGGCATGGACATTGTGGGCCGAAGGGTCTGTTCTTGTCCTGCACTGTTCGGCATGTTCTATATTATAAATCTAAAAGCTTCCTTAAGCTGGAAGTGTGTAAATGTACAATCTGATATCTATCGCAATAGCAGGAAATCACTGTCACCTTTTGAATCAAAATATTTTAGCCACCTTTACTCAGTGTGGAAATGTCAAAGACCACAGGACGTAGCTTTAAGGAGAGAAGGGCATAATTTAAAGATGTTCAGAGCTAGCTTTTTTTAGACACAAGTTTGTGGGTGCCTGGAAAGCACTGCCAGAGCTGGTGGTGAAGGCAGATAAGTGGCGTTTTAGAGGCCTTTAAATGGGCAGCACGGTGGCACGGCGGTAGAGTTGCTGCCTTATAGTGCAAGAGTCCCGGGTTCGATCCTGACTACGGGTGCTGTCTGTGCGGAGTTTGTACATTCTCCCCATGACCTCTGTAATCCATTTCCTCCAGCAACTCTACTGCTGTGCCACTGCGTCACGACTTATGTTGAAGTTGATACTACAGCAGCTAAATGGCCAGAACACCAAATTAATAACACGATCATTAATAATAATAACATTAATAACCTGAAGTAAAAACGGTTATGGGCACATTGGAAAAAAAACCGATACAACACAATTAGTTTTATTTTCTTTTTGCTTTGAAAACTTTTGGCATGGGCATAGTAATGGGTTTGCACAAGATTAATGGCAAATTGCACATTGCCTCATTTAATCCACTATTAGCTGTCTTTGGTTCCAAGTCTGTCTTTAAACTTCACGTGCCAACATTTCCAATTTATCTTAACATTACTAGAATGCTGTTCCTACTTTCAACTGAGAGTGGAGCTATTTTCAAGGTACAGCTAGACTTGCTGGACGTTCATTTAGAATCTGGGCTTTTCCAGAACAAACCAATGCAACATTTCAGGTCTCGACCCAAAACGTGACCTCCATGTTCTCCAGAGGTGCTAACTGACCTGCTGAGTTACTCCAGCACTTTGTGTCTTTTTTTTTGTAAACCAGCATTTGTAGTTCCTTGCTAAATTAATCTATACTCCAATGTATATTTTAAAGGCGGAGATTGACAGATTCTTGATTAGTACTGGTGTTATGGGGAGATGAGGGGAGAATGGGATTGAGAGGGAGAGATAGATCAGCCATGATCGAATGGTGGAGTAGACTTGATGGGCCGAATGGCTTAATTCTTCTCCTATAATTTATGAACAGGCCTGAAGAAGTCTTGAACCTAAATGCTGCCTATTTGTCTTCAGAGATGTTGCCTGACCCGCTGAATTACTTCAGCGCGCTTTTATTTAAACATGGGCTTGTACTTCCTTCAGTCTTGAAAGCACAATATTATTAGTCCTCCCCTAGACTGAACCGTTGCTGCCTGCCTTTCCTCTAGGTGCGAAATGTCTATGTAAAGAAACCGCAAAAAATGCAAACTGGAAATAAGTCAATGTTCTCCAGCGATGCTGCCTGGCCCGTTGAGTTACTCCAGCATTCTGTTGTTCTTTTGCTGCAAAATCAAAGGTTAGGTTGATGTGGAATCTGCCTTCCCAAGTGAGTGAGATTATCAGGATCTCTTATCTCGAGCACTTCAATACGCACATGTTCTCTCTCATAGATACATAGATACATAGAAAATAGGTGCAGGTGTAGGCCATTCGGCCCTTAGAGCCTGCACCCCCATTCAATATGATCATGGCTGATCATCCAACTCAGTATCCCGTACCTGCCTTCTCTCCATACCCCCTGATCCCCTTAGCCACAAGGGCCACATCTAACTCCCTCTTACATATAGCCAATGAACTGGCCTCAACTACCCTCTGTGGCAGAGAGTTCCAGAGATTCACCACTCTCTGTGTGAAAAAGTTTTTCCTCATCTCGGTCTTAACGGATTTCCCCCTTATCCTTAAGCTGTGACCCCTTGTCCTGGACTTCCCCAACATCGGGAACAATCTTCCTGCATCTAGCCTGTCCAACCCCATAAGAATTTTGTATGTTTCTATAAGATCCCCTCTCAATCTCCTAAATTCTAGCGAGTATAAGCCAAGTCTATCCAGTCTTTCTTCATATGAAAGTCCTGACATCCCAGGAATCAGTCTGGTGAACCTTCTCTGCACTCCCTCTATGGCTATAATGTCCTTCCTCAGATTTGGAGACCAAAACTGTACGCAATACTCCAGCTGTGGTCTCACCCAGACCTTGTACAACTGCAGCAGAACCTCCCTGCTCCTATACTCAAATCATTTTGCTATGAAAGCTAACATACCATTCGCTTTCTTCACTGCCTGCTGCACCTGCATGCCTACTTTCAATGACTGGTGTACCATGACACCCAGGTCTCGCTGCATCTCCCCATTTCCTAATCGGCCACCATTTAGATAATAGTATGCTTTCCTGTTTTTGCCACCAAAGTGGATAACCTCACATTTATCCACATTATACTGCATCTGCCAAACATTTGCCCACTCACCCAGCCTATCCAAGTCACCTTGCAGTCTCCTAGCATCCTCCTCAGAGTTAGGTGCCAAATGACATGTATAACTAATCCAGTTGGCAGTAAAATCTCCACAGGTTTCTGCTAACATTGGTGTGTGTTTCTGTGTGCTTCTGTGTGTGCATGTATGTCTGTATGTGGCTGTGTGTGTGTGTGTGTTTCTGTGTGTGTATGTGTGTGTCTGTGTGTGTGCGCGTGTCTGTGTGTGTGTGCGTCTGTGTGTGTGTGCGTGTGTGTGTGTGTCTCTCTCTCTGTTTCGCGGACACCAGAAGCATGTGGCAGGGTGTCAGGGACATCACTGACTACAAGAGCAGCCCTGCCTTCCCCCACGGTGATATCACACTGGCCAACGAACTAAACACCTTCTTTGCCCGGTTCGAAACTGGCAACACCACCAGGAGTGGAATAACCCCGGCCATGGCGGAGGGACAGGCCTTAACACTGAGCACCCAGGAGGTACAGTGCGCTCTGCGTAGGATCAATCCGCACAAGGCTGCAGGCCCGGATAGAGTCCAGGGAAGGGTACTAAAGGACTGTGCTGTACAGCTGGCGGAGGTATTCACGAGAATCTTCAATCTGTCTCTATCTCGGGCAACGGTCCCCAAGTGCCTGAAAACAGCCACCATAGTGCCGGTGCCGAAAAAGTCCAAAGTCACCAACCTGAACGACTACCACACGGTTGCCCTAACTCCGATCCCAATGAAGTGCTTCGAAAGGCTGGTCCTCTCCCATATCAAATCCAGCATCCCTGCCTCACTGGACTCCCATCAATTTGCATACAGGGCAAATAGATCAACAGAGGATGCCATCTCTCTGGCTCTTCACACTGTCCTGACTCACCTGGACAGACAGGGCACATATGTGAGGATGCTCTTCATTGACTATAGCTCTGCATTCAATACGGTCATCCCCACCAAGCTCACCACCAAACTCCACCAGCTAGGCCTCAGCTCGCCGATATGCGATTGTATCCTGAACTTTCTGACGGAGCGACCGCAGGCAGTGAGACTGGGCCCGCACCTGTCCTCCACTATCACCCTGAGCACCGGCACACCACAGGGCTGTGTACTAAGCCACATGCTCTACTCCCTCTTCAATCATGACTGTGTCCCTGCATTCGACACCAACACCATCGTGAAGTTTGCAGATGACACAACAGTGATCACCAACGGTGATGAAACAAAATACAGAGCGGAGGTTCAGAACCTGGCAGACTGGTGCGCTCATAACAACTTGTCACTAAACACCTCCAAGACCAAGGAGCTGATTATTGACTTCAGGAGGTCACATAATGGAGAATACGCCCCAATCTCCATTTATGGGGAAAGTGTGGAGAGAGTGTCCAGCTTTAAGTTTCTGGGCACTCACATTTCAGAGGACCTCACATGGTCCACCAACACTGCTGCGCTGGTCAAGAAGGCACAGCAATGACTGTTCTTCCTGAGGACATTAAAAAAGACTGGTCTGCCCCAACAGCTGCTGACAACGTTCTACCGCTGCACCACAGAGAGCATACTAACGTATGGCATCTCTGTGTGGTATCCCAGCTGCACGGAGGCGGAGAGGAGAGCTCTTCAGCGCGTCGTCCATAGACCGCAGAGGATCATTGGGACAGAGCTACCAGCCTTGGAGGGCATCTACCACACACGGTGCCTCAGGAAGGCCGTCAGCATCCATAAGGACTCATCACACCCTTGTAACGGACTGTTTGAACTACTTCCCTCTGGCAGACGTTACAAGGCCTTCTACGCCCGAACCTCCAGACTCAGAAACAGCTTTATTCCAGGAGCTATAGCGGCTCTGAACCGGCCCTGCTGAGTGCCCCCCCACCCACCCCCCTGGACAGTCTCCATCGGATGGTCACATCACTCAGCTTGCTTATTTATTTATCTTACTTTCTTGTACATCGGTGGAGCTGCATACTAAATCTCGTTGCACTGACGTGCAATGACAATAAAAGATATTATTATTATTATTATTATTATTATTATTATTCTGTCTGTGTGTGTATGTGTGTCTGTCTATCTGTGTGTGTGTGTCTATCTGTGTGTGTGTGTCTATCTGTGTGTGTCTGTGTGTGTGTATTTGTGTGTGTGTCTGTATGTCTGTGTCTGTGTGTGTGTGTGTCTGTGTGTTTCTGGTTTTCCCTTGACCACAGTAGTGCCACGACTTCTGTGCAGGGATTTAACATTCCGAGACTAGTTGTAGATTCGAACGATACCACTTAAAGGTTTAGCTTAGTGATACAGGATGGAAATGGGCCCTTCGGTCCACAGCCAATACTGACCATAGATCACCCGTTCACACTATAGTTCTATGCTATCCCACTTTACCATTCACTCCCTGGGGCTATCTGTAGAGGCCGATTAACCTACAAACCCATACACCTTTGGGATTTGGAAGGATACCAGAGGAAGCCAGATTGTATTAATTTTAGTCTTCGCTCCACTGAGTCCACACCGACCATTGTTCACCCGTTCAGTAGGTTCACGTTGTCCCACTTTTTGCATCCTACACACTAGAGGCCAATTAACCGACAAAACCCCACGTCTTTAGAATGCAGAAGGAAACTGGAGCACCTGGACTAAACTTGCGCGGTCACGGAGAGAACGTGCAAATTCCACACAAACAGCGCCAGAGGCCAGGATCAAACCCTGATCTCTGGCTTTGGGAGATAGCTACCTTACAAGCTGTACCACTGTGCCACCCTAAAAGTTTTGATCAAAGTTCCAAGATGCAATTATTGCTAATTTAACACGTTTTCAATATGCAACACGGTGTTTGATTGCAATTGTGATCCTGCCCTCTTTTCAGTTATGGTATCTTTGTCTGTGTATGAGCTACCAGGCTCTAGATTTGTAATGCATCCCACACTAGATTGAAGACCCCCAACTTTACCAGGATCGAAACGTACATTCCTTAATGGTGTATTTTTGATGTAAGTGTGACATTAGGTAGACACAAAATGCTGGAGTAACTCAGCGGGACAGGCAGCATCTCTGGAGAGAAGGAATGTGTGATGTTTCGGGTCGGGACCCTTCCCCAGATGCTGAAGACATTGGGTAGCTGTGTGTTTTGGTGGGAAGCTCAGTATTGTTCCCATTGCTCTTGTGTTGTTCATCCATCTTACTAACAGTAAAATGGCCATGTTGTTCTCTGGCCCATATTAAGGTGTCAATGTGAGGTTATATAATATGTATGCACATTTGCTACATCATAGAGTTGTACAGTATGCGAACAGGCCCTTCAGCCCAACTTGCCCACTCCAACCGACATGCCTCGTCTACATTGGTCTCACGGGCCTGCGTTTGGCTCGTATCCCTCTAAAGCTGTCATATCCAAGTACCTGTCTAACTGTTCCTTAAACGTTAGGATAGTCCCCGCCTCAACCAACCTCAATGTGTGAAAAAAGCAAGTAGCCTGAAGAAGGGTCTCGACCCAAAATGTCACCTATCCCTTTTTCTCCAGAGATGCTGCCTGACCCGTTGAGTTACTCCAGCTTTTCGTGTCTAACTTCGGTGTAAACCAGCATCTGCAGTTCCTTCCAACACAAGTCGCCCACCTCCACTTACCAACTTCCAATAGTTATGAAGATCCCTCTACAACTCATTGTCAAGTTTGGCAGATGTCAAGGGTATAAATGCAGGTGAGAGCCCCTTGGGAAAATCAAACGTGCAGATGCTGCAAAACACAAAACAAAATGCTGGAAACTCTCTCAGCAGGTCAGGCAGCATCTGTGGAAGGAGAAACATATAACATTTCAGGTACGGGACCCTTCATTTGTTTTTGACCATTCAAAGCATTAATTATTTTTTTTTGTTTGCTTAATTGGAACTGTAAACATGCTGGCAAAACAAACTTCTTATCTACAATTCGGAATTTGTGCAAACTGAATGAGATATGCCAGTTATTTGTCTGGCATTGCCCTGAAGTTTGCATAGACCAGGGAAGAACAGCTCTTGGGTTGGGCTTTGAAAGTTACACTGTAATTTATTGAAAGAGAACTCTTGCTGATGCTCACAAGTTTGTACACTATGTACAAAGAGTCTGAAGATGGGTCTCGACCCGAAACGTCACCCATTCCTTCTATCCAGAGATGAGTTACTCCAGCATCATCCACTGTCAATATACGATTCACAAAATAATGCAGTCATATTCTCTCAGCATCACTTGGGCTAGGAATTGCTCAACTGCACAACCAGAGAGCAGTGCTGAACTACTATCTACCTTATTGGTGACCCTCGGACTATCCTTGGTCGGACTTTGCTTGCTTTACCTTGCACTAAACATTATTGCCTTATATCTGTACCTTGTAAATAGCTCGATTGTAATGATGTCTTGTCTTTCTGTTGACTGGATAGCACGTGACAAAAACCTGTTCACTGTACCTTGGTACACGTGACAAACTAAACTGAACTGAACTGAGAAAAATCAACAGAGAAATTTGTGGACTGTCAAATCAAAATCGCTTTCTGCATTTCATTATACAGCATGGCAACAGGCCCTTTGGCCCAACATGCCCACGCCGGTCAACCTGTCCCAGCTACACTCGTCCCACCTGCCGGCATTTGGCCCATAGCCCTCACAAACTATCCTAACCATGTACCAGTCTTAAGGTTTCTTAAATGTTGGGATAGTCCCAGCCTCAACTATGTCCTCTGGCAGCTTGTTCCTTACACCAACCACCCTCTGTGTGAAAAGGCTACCCCTCAGATTCCTGTTAAATCTTATCCCCATCACCTTAAGCCTTTGTCCTCTGGTCCTCGATTCCCCTACTCTGGGGAAGAGACTCTGTTCATTTACCCGATCTATTCCTCTCATTTATGGGGAAGCACTAGGTGCAGATACTTGTCCGACGTTAGGAAGCTTTCTAGTTGAGGCAGAGTGCGATTAATTGTGGGAACAGGGTTACCAACTTTCCCACTCCCAAATAAGGGACAAAAAGTCAAAATACGGGACAAATTCCCGAGGGCAATTCGTTGACCGACTCGGCTGTGGTTTGGTGAGCGATAAGATGGCCCAGGTGCTGGACATTCGGAGATCGAGGGGATAATCGCTGTGTTTTTTGCCCTTCAAGGTTGATGAAATTCCCTTCACTCTGTGCAAAGCACTGAGCCATGAATTCTCTTCTGTGTGTAAATATTCTTTAAAAAATGATTCATTATGGAGCAGGAGGTTCTAAATAACTTAAGTACCAGCGTAACCAAAATAGACTAACAGGTTGTTTGTTGTGTAAGAAGGAACTACAGATGCTGTTTAAACTGAAGATAGACACAAAAAGCTGGAGTAACTCAGCGGGAGAGGAAGCATCTCTGGAGAGAAGGAATGGGTGACGTTTTGGGTTGAGACCTTTCTTCAGACTGGTTAGGGATAAAGGAAACGAGATATAGACGGTGATGTAAAAGTTGTTTAAAAGTACAATGAATGAAAGATATGTAAAAAGGTGATGATGATAAAGGAAACAGGCTGTTTGTAGGGTGAAAATGAGAAGCTGGTGAGACTTTGGTGGGGAGGGATACAGAGAGAGAGGGAATGCCAGGGCTACCTGATGTGGGAGATGTGGGAGAAATCAAGATTCGTACCACTGGGCTGTAAGCTGCCAAGCAAAATATGAAATGCTGTTCCTCCAATTTGTGTTTAGCTTCACTCACTCTGACAATGGAGGAGACTGAAGACAGAAAGGTTTGTGTGGGAATGGGAAGGAGAATTAAAGTGTCCTGCAACTGGGAAATCAGGTTGGTTCGGATTGGGGAAGGCAATTCTGGATTTAGTGTTATGTAATGAACCAGATTTGATAAAGGATCTTGAGGTGAAGGAGCCATTAGGAGGTAGTGACCATAATATTGTCAAGTTTAATCTACAATTGGAGAGGGAGACGGGTAAATTGGAGGTGTCAGTGTTACAGTTGAATAAAGGGCACTATGGAGCCATGAGGGAGGAGCTGGCCAAAGTTGACTGGAAAGATACACTAGCAGGGATGACAGTGGAACAACAATGGCAGGTATTTCCAGGAATAATACAGAAGGTACAGGATCAGTTCATTCCAAAGAGGAAGAAAGATTCCAAGGGGAGTAAGAGGCGATCGTGGCTGACAAGGGACGTCAGGGACAGTATAAAAATAAAAGAGAAGTACAACGTAGCAAAGATAGGCGGGAACCAAGAGGATTGGGTAATGTTTAGAAGAAGATAACTAAAAAGACAATACGGGGAGAAAAGATGAGGTACGAAGATAAGCTAGCCAAGAATATAAAGGAGGATAGTAAAAACTTCTTTAGGTTTGTGAAGAGGAAAAATGTAGTTAAGACCAAAGTTGGACCCTTGAAGACTGAAAAGGGTGAATTTATTATGGGGAACAAGGAAATGGCAGATGGGTTGAACAGGTACTTTGGATCCGTCTTCACCAAGGACACAAACAATCTTCCTAATGTACTAGTGGCCAAAGGATCTGGGGTGATGGAGGAACTGAAGGAAATTCACATTAGGCAGGAAATGGTGTTGGGTAAACTGATGGGTCTCAAGGCTGATAAATCCCCAGTACCCTGCATCCCAGGGTACTTAAGGAAATGGGTCTAGAAATCATGGACGCATTGGTGATCATTTTCCAATGTTCTATAGATTCAGGATCAGTTCCTCTGAATTGGAGGGTAGCTAATGTTATTCCACTTTTTAAGGCGGGAGAGAGAAAACAGGGAATTATAGACCAGTTAGCCTGACATCGGTGGTGGGAAAGATGCTGGTCAATTATGAAAGATGAAATAGCGGCACATTTGGATAGCAGTAACAGGATCGGTCCGAGTCAGCTTGGATTTACGAAGGGGAAATCATGCTTGACTAATCTTTTGGAATTTTTTGAGGATGTAACTTGGAAAATGGACAATGGACAGCCAGAGGATGTAGTGTACCTGGAATATCAGAAAGCATTTGATATGGTCCCACATAGGAGATTAGTGGGCAAAATTAGGGCACATGGTATTGGGGGTAGAGTGCTGACATGGATAGAAAATTGGTTGGCAGACAGGAAACAAAGAGTAGGGATTAACGGTGACTAGTGCGGTACCGCAAGGCTTGGTGCTGGGACCACAGCTATTTCCAATATACATCAATGATTTGGATGAAGGAATTCAAAGTAACATTAGCAAATTTGCAGATGACACAAAGCTGGGTGGCAGTGTGAACTGTGAGGATGATGCTATGAGAATGCAAGGTGACTTGGTATCAATAACAGGAAGGCAGATTACTATCTAAATGGTGTCAAGTTGGGAAAAGGGGAAGTACAAAGGGATCTGGGGGCCCTTGTTCATCAGTCTGTGAAAGTAAGCATGCAGGTACAGCAGGCAGTGAAGAAAGCGAATGGCATGTTGGCGTTCATAACAAGAGGAGTTGAGTATAGGAGCAAAGAGTTCCTTCTGCAGTTGTACAGGGCCCTAGTCAGACAACATCTGGAGTATTGTGTACAGTTTTGGTCCCCTAATTTGAGGAAGGACATTCTTGCTATCGAGAGAGTGCAGCGTAGGTTTACAAGGTTAATTCCCGGGATGGTGGGACTGTCATGTGCTGAGAGAATGGAGCAGCTGGGCTTGTACACTCTGGAGTTTAGAAGGATGAGAGGGAATCTTATTGAAACATATAAGATTGTTAAGAGTTTCGACACGCTAGAGGCAGGAAACATGTTCCCGATGGTGGGGGAGTCCAGATCCAGGGGCCACAGTTTAAGAATAAGGGGTAAGCCATTTAGAACGGAGATGAGGAAACACATTTTCTCACAGTGAGTTGTGAGTCTGTGGAATTCTATGCCTCAGCGGGCGGTGGAGGCCGGTTCTCTGGATACTTTCAAGAGAGAGCTAGATAGGGCTCTTAAAGATAGCGTTGTCAGGCGATATGGGGAGGGCAGGAATGGCCTACTCCTGCACCTATTGTCTATTGTCTATTGTGTAGGGACAGGTGTTCCATCTCCTGTGGTTGCAGGGGAAATTGTGTCATGTGCTTGCTTAAATCCAAGAGTTATGCTCAAGACAGGGTCTTGTGCTGTAAGCCAAGGTTCAGTGAAAATCCCCAAGTAGTTACACTCAAAGTTTCTGTGTAAGTGACAGATGTTTTTAAGAAGAGAAAACTCCCAAGTGTAGCATGCAGCCATTAGTGACTAATACAGGATTAATCCTAGTTCAGAATTGTAGTTTTCCACTTAAACCACGTTGAATAATGCAGGCTTATTTTAAAATCTAGCTGGGTGAGACATTTAGACAAGTAAAATACCTTCTGGTTTTTGGTCAAGTGCCAAGTAGAAACTGAACTCTCTGGTCGAACTGAAGCAGTAATGTCTGCCTCAAATCTTTTGGAATGCATGAGGTAAACATTCAAACCACATTCAAAATGTGTAGGAAGGAACTGCAGATGCTGGTTTACACCAGAGATAGACACAAAGTTCTGGAGTAACTCAGCAGGACAGGCAGCATCTCTGGAGAGAAGGAATGAATGAGTTTTCGGATCGAGACACTTTGTGGGTTTGGTGACCCCAGTAGACTGCTCCATTTAGTTTGTGCAAATCGGGCCATTTGGCCCCACTGACCTGTGCCTCCTATCCTACTTGCCAAGGTTAATGGTGGCAGGAGAAGTGAATGAATATTTTTCCTTCTTTGGGTTCCTTTTACCAATCTGTTACAAGAACAGCTGTGTCTAGCATTTATATATGCCTGAAGTAATCGAACTCCGCAATTGAATCAACAATGTTGTACACGTTCTTCTTCCTAACGTGTCTAATCTGATGTGCAACTATTTGGGCGACATGGTAACGCAGCGGTGGAGTTGCTGCCTTACAGCGCCAGAGACCCAGGATCAATCCTGACTGGGGATGCTGCCTGTACCTTCTCCCTGTGACAGCGTGGGTTTTCTCCGGGTGCTCCGGTTTCCTCCCACACTCCACAGACCTGCAGGTTTTCTAGGTTAATTGGCTTTGGAAAATTTGTAAATTGTCCCTAGTGCGTAGGGTAGTGCTAGCGTACGGGGTGATCGCTGGTCGGTGCGGTCTCGGTGGGCCGAAGGGCCTGTTTCCGAGCTATATCCCTAAAGTTTAAGTCAGCTTGTCTTAACTCATCTCATTCCCTTCCCCGCTAAACCCTTTGTTAAAGTTAAAGATTGATATTCTGAGGTATAGAACATAGAACAGTACAACACAGGAACAGGCCCTTCAGCCCACAATGCCTGTGCTAAACGTGACACCACTGCCAACTCTTATCTATCTGCACATTATCATTATCCCTCCATTCCCTGCCTATCCAAAAATCTGTTAAATGCCACTGTTGTATCTACCTCCACCACCCCTGGCAACACACTCAAGGTGCATTCTAACCTCTTATAACTTGCTCCACACATCTTTAAACTTTGCTCCACTCTCGTTAAAGCGATGCCCTCTAGTATTCTATCTCTGTCCTGGGAAAAAGGGGCGGGCACGGTGGCGCAGCAGTAGAGTTCCTGGCTTACACTGCTTGCCGTGCCAGAGACCGGGTTCGATCCTGACTACAGGTGCTGTCAGTACAGATTTGTATGTTTTCCCCTTGACCTGCGTAGATTTTTTTCCGAGATCTTCAGTCTCCCCCCACAATCCAAAGACATGCAGGTTTGCAGGTTAATTTGGTATAAATGTAAATTGTCCCTAGTGTGTGCGGGGTAGTTTAATGCGCGGGTATCGCTGGTTGACATGGACTCGGTGGGCTGAAGGGCCTGATTCTGTGCTGTATCTCTAAACTAAACTAAAAAAGGTTCTGACTGTCTGGTTAAGATATGAGCACATGGGCTCACTGGTCTGAGGGCTATAGAAAGAATCTTGCACTTTGCTGACTTTCACAAGCAATGTTAAACTGAGACCAACGAGGTAACGCCAATAGTTTGTTTTAGAGAGATGGTGTGAAAACAGGCCCTTCCTCCCACCGAGTCCACGCCAACGAACGATCACCCATACACTAGTCCTATATTCCTCACACTAGGGGCAAATTACAGATGTCAATTAACCTACAAACCGGCACATCTCTAGAATGTGGGAGGAAACCAGAGCACCCGAAGGAAACCCACGCGGGTCACAGAGAGAATGTACAAACTACAAGCACGCGTAGTCAGGATCGAACCCGGGTCTCTGGCACTGTAAGGCAGCAACTCTTAGTCTATCGCTGCGCCATCATGCCGATCAATTCACTTGATGCTAAGGAAGTTGTATGTTAGCCCTCTGCAAACTTCAAAACCCAATGAGATGTTCCTTCTCCATTTGGCACATCAAGTCCTCTCCATCATTCAACCATATCTGGATTGGCATGGCTTAGAACATCAGAACAACCCTCTGCCACTGCCACTGATTTCTCAGGGACTACAAAGGGAAAATGCACTCCAGTAATCCCTCTGTGTGCTTTATATCTGTCTGTTAAGGTGTTCAGATTTGTCAAATATTGAATTGCATTCCAACAGTGAAGTCTTTAGGTTTATAGAGTTAAGTGTGAAACTGATAAAGCAGAAGTATTTTTGTGCCAGGAACAAACTACACACACTTTGACTATGGACAACTCTCATTTGGTAAATGTCAAAAATATTCTGCTGCTTTTTAAGTATTTTTCCCCAACAAGGTAGTGTGGCTCAGTATTAGAGTTGCTGCCTCAGAGCGCCGGAGGCCCGGGTGCTGTCTGTACAGAGTTTGTACGTTCTCCCCGTGACCCGCGTGGGTTTTCTACAGGTGCTCCGGTTTCGTCCCACACACCAAAGACGTGCAGGTTTGTAGGTTAATTGGCTTTGGTAAAAAGTCCCCAGTGTGTAGGATAGTGCGGGTGTACAGGTGAATACTGGTCTGTGTGGACTCGGTGGGCCAAAGGGCCCGTTGCCACACTGTATCTCAAAATGAAAACACTTGAGATTTAATATTGTTTGCCTTTTATTTCTTGACAGATCTAAGTAGATTAAGCCAACCCCTTGTCCCCTGTGTTGATCAAATGAAGGGGTGTAATTGCCTTAGACTCTCCCGCACCTGCCCTTCACTTCTGGAGTAATAGAATCAAACTCATAACTTTTGGAAACATCTTCCTTTAGATTAGTTTCTACAAGTGGGGTTTAATTCAATGCAGATTTAACTTTCTCCTGTGAAGCATTATCTTGTCCATTACTTGGGTTTCATCAACGTATTTCATTTCTTGAACTGTCAACAGTTTCATGTTGACAGCAAAGTTGGAGCTTGTGTACATTGGCAATGTAGCTCTTTCATATAAGCAAGACACCAGCCAGACCATGAAGGAACAGAGTGCTGGAGTAACTCAGCGAGACCCTTCTTCAGGACCAGACATCAACGAGTGCTGGACTCACCATGATGTAGAAACATAGAAAATAGGTGCAGGAATAGGCCATTCGGCCCTTCGAGCCAGCACCGCCTTTCAATATGATCTTGGCTCATCATCCAAAATCAATACCCCATTCCTGCTATCTCCCCATATCCCTTGATTCTGTTAGCCCTAAGAGCCACATCCAACTCTCTCTTGAAAACATCCAGTGAATTGGCCTCCACTGCCTGTGTCAGAGAATTCCACAGATTTTCTGCGTGAAAACGTTTTCCCTCTTCTGAGTCCTAAATGGTCTAACCCGTTATTCTTAAACTGTGACCCCTGGTTCTGGACTCCCCCAACATTGGGAACATTGATCCTGCATCTAGCCTTCACTCTTTTAAGAATTTTATATGTTTCTATAAGATCCTCTCTTATCCTTCTCAATTCCAGTAAAATACAACCCCAGCCGACCCATTCTTTCATCATATGTCAGTCCAGCCATCCCAGGAATTAACCTGCTCAACCTACGCTGCACTCCCTCAATAGCAAGAATGTCCTTCCTCAAATTAGGAAAGGTACAGAAGTGTGAAAACGCGCATCTCCATATTCAGGGACAGTTTCTTTCCAGCTGTTATCAGGCAACTGAAGCATCCTACCACAACCAGATAGCAGTGCTGAACTACTATCTACCTCATTGGTGACCCTCGGACTATCCTTGATCGGACTTTGCTGGCTTTATCTTGCACTAAACGTTATTCCCTTACCAAGTATCTATACTCATAACTCATCAATTGTAATCATGCATTGTCTTTCTGCTGACTATTTTTAACACGTGAGAAAAAGCATTTCTCTGTACACGTGACAATAAACTCAACTGAACTGAGTTCCTTGTATCTAACACTTGAGTCCAGCTGGTTATAACCACTGTGACCTGTGGTCATATGGGGAAGTGGTTCATTCCCTTCTGGGCCGCCCTTCCATTCGTAAGATCGCAAGTTTGTAAACCATCATAATCAGAGGTGACCTCATAATGTGCCTGGCCGGTGACCTCACAGTGAACTGCATCCGTAACCATGAGAGACGGGCTCCATTCCATCTGTCAACTTGAAGTGGGTTCACCAAACCCATTCTGCCAGACATTGAAACAGCTGGTAGCTACTAGAGATCGAAACTCTAACCTTCTCTGTGTGGATTAATAACCAAAGAAAGGAGTATCGAGAATGCCGGTGAAAAAGGACAGCGCCAAGCAGGCTTACAAAAGGAGATCTAAGGTAGATCTGAATCTGTTAATAGACCAAGATAAAAGGTGGAGTGAGTCAGCGGGTCTTATTCTTAAACTGTGACCCCTGGTTCTGGACTCCCCCTACATTGGGAACATAGGGACGTGGGGCTCTTCTGCCACCTCTGAGCTTTTCTTTATGGGACAGAATCCTATCCATCCAGTGACAATCCTGTCACCAATCTCCAACAATCCCCCACCTATCCCCTCCTCCCAGCCCCTACCCAGCCTTCTACCCTCTCTGGACCCTTTTATATCCACTGTTGGTGCAACAGTGGCTTCTCTACTCCACTGGCCCACTCAAACCGGAAGGGTCCCAATCTGAAACGACAAATGTTAGGGAGCATCTCTGGAGAACATGGATAGGTGACGTTTCACAGAGTGCTGGAGTAACTCAGCGGGTCAGGCAGCATCTCTGGAGAACATGGATAGGACAGGACAGTGAAGCTAGTGGGAGAACTAGGTGGGGTAGGGATGGAGAGAGAGGGAACGCAAGGGTTACTTGAAGTTGGAGAAATCAATATTCATATCGCTGAGTTGTAATCTGCCTGTCCCGCTGAGTTTCTCCAGTATTTTGTGTCTATCTTCAATGTAAACCAGCATCTGCTGTTCCTGCACATTTTGTCTTGCCCACATTGACCAAGATGCTCCATCTACACTAGTTCCTCCTGCCTGCATTTGCTCCATATCTCTCCATAACTATCCTATCCATGTACCTGTCAAGAGTCAAGAGTTTTATTGTCATATCTCACAAAATGAACAATTAAATACTGACTTACGATACGATAGAACTTTATCTATCCAAGGAGGGAAATTGATCTGGCAACATTCATAAAACACAAGATAAAGGCGGTCATGGTGGCGCAGCGGGAGTGTTGCTGCCTTACAGCGAATGCATGCTGGAGACCCAGGTTCTATCCCGATTACGGATGCTGTCTATACGGAGTTTGAACATTCTCCCCGTGACCTGCGTGGGTTTTCTCCGATATCTTCGGTTTCTCCCACACTCCAAAGACGTACAGGATTGTAGGTTAATTGGCTTTGGTAACATTGTAATTGTCTCTAGTGTGTGGAGTAGTGCTGGTGTACGGAAGGGGATGGGGTTGTACAGTTTGATAGCCACGGGGAAGCAGGATCTCCTGAGGCGTTCTGTGCTGCATCTTGGTGGAACCAGTCTGTTGCTGAAGGTGCTCCTCAGTGTGTCATGGAGCGGGTTACGTAGCAGTACAACAGTAGTGTAAACATATTGCACTGTAAAACCCTTACTAAACAGCAACAAAAGTTCAGTGTATATTAGAGAAACAGACAATTAGTCCAAATAGTCCCATCCAAATGTCTTCTAAATGCCATTGTACCAGCCTCCACTACCTCCTCAGGCAGTTTGTTCCATATACCCACCTCCTGGGTGAAGGGAGTGAATTAATTATGGTAGACAAAAATGCTGGAGAAACTCAGCGGGTGATGCGTACTGCCTCATCCGCTGAGTTTCTCCAGCATTTATGTCAACCTTCGATTTTTCCAGCATCTGCAGTTCTTTCTTAAACGAGTTAATTATGGTAGTGCTTTAGGAATGTTGGATTCAGCCGAGTCATAAACGAAGCCTCTGTAGAAGAATCTATTCAGTTTTGTACTAATTATGCTTTTTTTGTTAATGGGGTGAGAAAACGTGAATCTTTGAGGCTGGGCAAATATCCATGGGTCAGGCAAACTAGTTTAAATTGGACAAATTGCATTTTCACTTCAAATGAAATAAATTGGCTTGTTCAACCGTTGCTTATTCTTCCACATGAACTCGTTTACAGCATCTGCAGACTCCTTTTAATTTAAAATTCTTTTAAAATAGGGTTTGACTTAGTCAAAGCTTCACTTGTAAACCCAACTTTTTGCATCTTTGAACCATGAATTGTAGGGACTGGGGTAGCTCTGTTGGTGAGGAATGAAATTCAGTCCCTTGCAAGGGGTGACATTGAAACAGGAAATGTAGAGTCAGTATGGACAGAACTAAGGAATTGTAAGGGTAAAAAGACCCCAAATGGGACATCCAAAGGCCCCCAAACAGTAGCCTGAATATTGGGTGCAAGTTGATACAGGAATTAAAATTGGCATGTAGTATAGGTAATGCTACAGTTGTTATGGGAGATTTCAACATGCAGGTAGACTGGGGAAATCAGGTTAGTACTGGACCCCAAGAAAGGGAGTTTGTGGAGTGCCTTCGTGATGGATTCTTAGAGCAGCTTGTGTTGGAGCCAACCAGGGAGAAGGCAATTCTGGCTTTAGTGTTATGTAATGACCCGGATTTGATAAAGGAACTTGAGGTTAATGAGCCATTAGGAGGTAATTAGTGACCATAATATGGTCAAGTATAATCTACAATTGGAGAGGGAGAAGGGTGGATCGGAGGTGTCAGTGTTACAGTTGAATAAAGGTGGAGCCATGAGGGAGGAGCTGGCCAAAGTTGACTGGAAAGATACACTAGCAGGGATGACAGTGGAACAAAATGGTAGGTATTTATGGGAATAATAGAGAAGGTGCAGGATAAGTTCATTCCAAATACGAAGAAAGGTTCCAAGGGGAGTAAGGGGCGACCGTGGCTGGCAAGGGACGTCAGGGACAATTTAAATGTAAAAGAGAAGAAGTCCAACATAACAAAGATGAGGGGGAAGCAAGAGGATTGGGTAATGTTTAAGGAGCAACAGAAGATAACTAAAAAGGCAATACGGGGACAAAAGATGAGGTACGAAAGTAAGCCAGCCAAGAATATAAAAGAGAATAGTAAAACCTTCTTCAGGTATGTAAAGAGGAAAAAATTAGTAAAGACCAAAGTTGGACCATTGAAGACTGAAAAAAGTGAATTTATTATGGGGAAGAAGGAAATGGCAGATCAGTTGAACAGGTACTTTGGATCCATCTTCACTAAGGAGGACACTCCTGATGTACTAGTGGCCAGAGGATCTGGGGTGATGGAGGAACTGAAGGAAATCCACATTAGGCAGGAAATAGTGTTGGATAGACTGATGGGAATGAAGGCTGATAAATCCCCAGGGCCTGATAGTCTGCATCCTAGGGTACTTAAGGAAGTGGCTCTAGATATTGTGGATGCATTGGTGATCATTTTCCAATGTTCTTTAGATTCAGGATCAGTTCATGTGGATTGGAGGGTAGCTAATGTTATCCCACTTTTTAAGAAAGGCGGGAGAGAGAAAACAGGGAATTATAGACTAGTTAGCCTGACATCGGTGGTGGGGAAGATGCTGGAGTCAATCATTAAAAGATGAAATAGCGGCATTTGGATAGCAGTAACAGGATCGGTCCGAGTCAGCATGGATTTACGAAGGGGAAATCATGCTTGACTAATCTTCTGGAATTTATTGAGGATCTAACGAGGAAAATGGACAAGGGAGGGGGGCCAGTGGATGTGGTGTACTTGGACTTTCAGAAAGCATTTGATTAGGTCCCACATAGGAGATTAGTGGGCAAACATAGGGCACATGGTTTTGGGGGTAGAGTGCTGACATGGATAGAGAAGTGGTTGGCAGACAGGAAACAAAGAGTAGGGATTAAAGGGTCCCTTTCAGAATGGCAGGCAGTGACTAGTGGGGTACCGCAAGGCTCGGTGCTGGGACCGCAGATATTTACAATATACATCAATGATTTAGATGAAGGGGTTCAAAGTAACATTAGAAAATTTGCAGATGACACAAAGCTGGGTGGCAGTGTAAACTGTGAGGATGATGCCATGAGAATGCAGGGTGATTTCGACAGGTTGGGTGAGTGGGCAGATGCTTGGCAGATGCAGTTTAATGTGGATAAATGTGAGGTTATCCACTTTGGTAGCAAAACCAGGAAGACAGATTACTATCTAAATGGTGTCAATTTGGGAAAATGGAAAGTGCAACGGGATGTGGGTTTCCTTGCTCATCAGTCAATGAAAATAAGCATGCAGGTACAGCAGGCAGTGAAGAAAGTGAATGGCATGTTGGCCTACATAACAAGAGGAGTTGAGTATAGGAGCAAAGAGGTCCTTCTGCAGTTGTACAGGGCCGTAGTCAGACCATTGTGTACAGTATTGGTCCCTTAATTTGAGGAAGGACATTCTTGCTATTGAGGGAGTGCAGCGTAGGTTTACAAGGTTAATTCCCGGGATGGCGGGACTGTCGTATGCTGAGAGAATGGAGCGGCTGGGCTTGTACACTCTGGAGTTTAGAAGGATGAGAGGAGATCTTATTGAAACATATAAGATTATGTAGGGTTTGGACACGCTAGAGGCAGGAAACATGTTCCCAATGTTGGGGGAGTCCAGAACCAGGGGCCGCAGTTTGTGAATAAGGTGTAAGCCATGTACAACGGAGACGAGGAATCACTTCTTCTCACAGAGAGTTATGAATTCTGTGGAAGTCTCTACATCAGAGCGCTGTGGAGGCTGGTGCTCTGGATGATTTCAAGAGAGAGCTAGATAGGGCTCTTAAAGATGGTGGAGCCAGGGGATATGGGGAGAAGGCAGGAACTAGGTACTGATTGAGGATGATCAGCCATGATCTCATTGAATGGCGGTGCTGGTTCGAAGGGCCAAATGGCCTTCTCCTGCACCTATTGTCTATTGTCAATTGGCTCATCCCCGGATTGCGACTGGGTTCTCTTCCCGGGAGCTCTTTGTGACAAGAACGGTTTGCAAATGGGAAATGCCGAGGTAAGGACCGATTTCTCACTTGGTAGAAGATGCCTCCTGTCCCATAGCAACGGCCAAATGCATCTGCTGAACTCCCAAACTCTCTATTGGATGGATGGGCCGTACATATAGAGAGTGACCACGCAGTGGGGAGGATCTGTATCTAAATGTAGAGCAGACAAAATGTATAGGAAAAAACAGCAGATGCTGATTTACACCAATGATAGACTCAAAATGCTGGAGTAACTTAGCGGGACAGGCGGCATCTCTGGATGGAAAGGAATGGGTGATGTTTTGGGCCTATCTTCATTGTAAACCAGCATCTGCAGTCCTTATATCACCCTCTCTATCTCTCGTTTGCCTCACTCCTGACTCTCAGTCTGAAGAAGGGTCTTGACCCATAACGTCACCTACTCCAGCATTTTGTGACTATCTTAAATGTAGAGCAAGATGGGGCAAATGGCCTGAAAGAGAGACCAGAATAAGATGCAATGTCAAATTACCATCTACAGGGGATCAGTTCTTCTCATTATGGTGGTGTTTAGTTTGTGCCCAGTCTGTATTGGAGATCTATATGTGTAGGCTTATTATTGTCACGTGTACTGAGATAAAGTGAAAAGCTTTGTTTTCAAAGGTTTAAAAGGTCTTTTATTGTCACCTGTACCAATTAAGGTACAGTGATATTCGAATTACCAATTCGCCGTACAAAAAAAGTAACAAGACACACAACTACATAAAAGTTACCATAAACATCCACCACAGCGGATTCCTCGCTATGATGGAAGGCAATAAAGTCTAACCTTCTTCCCTCATTTTTCTCCTGCAGTCGGGGCAGATGATCCATCTGTCGGGGCAATTGGAGCTCCCGCAGCCGGCGGTCGAAGCCCCCGCGTCGGGGCGATCCAAGCTCCAGCGTCGGGGCAATTCAAGCTCCCGCGTCGGGGCGCTCCAAGCGCCCGCAGCCTGCGGTCGAAGTATGGTGAAGCGTCTCAGGCTGTGAGTAGAATAAAATAACACTGCATCTGGTTAACCCAGAGAACACGGTCCCTCATTGATGTGTGGGAAGGAGCAGAACTGCAGATGCTGGTTTGAACCAAAGTTAGACACAAAATCTGGAATATCTCAGTGGGTCAGGCAGCATCTGTGGAGAAAAGGAATGGGTGACGTTTAGGGTCGAGAACCTTCTTCAGACTGAGAGTCAGGGGTGAGGGAAACGAGAGATATGGAAGACATTTGAAAGCAGACGATGATCAAGGAATAGTAGATTGGTTCATTCGAAGGTAGACATAAAATGCTGGAGTAACTCAGCGGGTCAGACAGCATCTCTGGAGAGAACGAATGGGTGACATTTCGGTTCGGGACCCTTCTGCAGACAAGAATGGTTCATTGTTGGCAGGGGAGAAGCTGACAACAAGGCATACAATCAGTAAAACTAATCAGGACAGTGTAATCAAACCCGAAACGTCACCTGCCCCTTTCGCCAGGGATGCTGTCAGTCCCACTGAGTTCCTCCAGCCTTTTGTGTCTATCTTCGGTTTTTCATTGATCTTTGACATTGCCCTCCATGGTGAATAGAGCTTTTGGTATACAGGCCTTGTTTTCTCAGGACCATATGATGGTGGGGAGGTCAGTACCCGTGATGGACAGGGCAGTGTCCACCACCTTTTATAATCTCCTTCTTACCTGGGCTTTCGAGTTGCCGAAAATAGCCGTGATGCAACCAGTCAAATGTACAGATCCACCACCGAATTTCCGGCACCCTTGGTTCCAGAGCCTTTCTGGATTATTCTTTTTGCTGGACAAAAAGAGGTCATGGTCTCGAGGGGAGTTCAATGGTACTGGAACGGTCCACCTAGGCCGCCGGTGGACTGAGATATCGGCCCGCAAAGTTGGCCGTGGAAGTGGGCAATTGGAACAGATCTGCCGGGTCTGGCCGCCGGGGGCATATTCATCCCGCCGATCGGCACAGAAGTCCCGATGAGGTTAAGATCAGCCGCCTCACCCGGCCTGGGTACCACATTTTCGCGGGAGAGTTCCGGGGGCATTTCAAGAGTGCACTCGTAATTTTGTGTGGACCACCAGTTGCCGCAGAATCGGTGGTGGACCTGTACATTGTGTTTGTTTGCGTATGTGCACTGCTTGATGTTAGTGTTTGAGGTACTTTTCCCGGGGTTGGGATGAATAGCCAATCATGGATTCAGTCGACACTGGATAACTATCTCTCCTGCCTAGAGTCACACAACATGCAAGCAGGTCATTCGGCCCAACTTACTCAAACCAACCAACATGTCCCATCTACACTAGTCCCACCTGCCTGTGTTTGGCCCATAACCTTCCTAAACCGTTCCTATCCATGTACCCGTCCATTATGCTTCACATATGAACCCTGTTAGAGGAAAGATGTTGTCAATCTGGAGGAGAGGGAGCAGAGAAGATTTACGAGATGTTTCCAGGGCTCGAGGGCCTGAGCTATAGGGAGAGGTTGGGCAGGCTAGGACTTTATTCCATGGAGTGCAGGAGGCTGATCTTATTGAAGTGTATAATATCATGAAAGGAATAGATTGGATAAATGCACAGTCTTTTACCCAGAATTGAGGAAATCCAGAACCAGAGGACATAGGCTTCAGGTGTGGGGGGAAAGATTTAATAGGAACCTGAGGGGCCACGTTTTTACACAGAGGATAGAAGGTGTGTGGAGCGAGCTGCCAGAGGAGGTAATGGACTATAACAATATTTAAAACACATTTGGATGGATAGGGCAGATTTAGAGGGATATGTACCAAATACAGGCAGGTGGGACTAGTGTAGCAGGGACATTTTGGTCGGTGTGGGCAAGTTGAGTTGAGAAGCCTGTTTCCACGTTGTATCTCTCTTTGACCAGGTCCTTCGAGTTATAAATTCACCGCTACTATCGAACTATCCATGTGAAACCACAGCCTTACTATTTTAAGCTATTTCCGTACATCACACAGAGGTGAAATAATGCAGAGCTCAGGCAACCGATGAAGTAATCAATTATTCCTACTCCGCAGCACGCCCCATGTAATAATTAATTAATAGACGCTCTGTTCCATTATGTGGCCATTTAGAATGCGCAAGGCATTTTTGGCTGCAATCTTTCGTAAGTAACGACTGCGCCACATTCACGACAAAGGGTTTTGTGCAGCAGCATTAATTATATCCTGCCACTTCACCTTCCAAATGCCAAATTAAACTTTACGGCCTTGTCGATTTATGTGCTTTTGATTTGTATCGAGATTTACTTTGGTAGTCTGAAGAAGGGTCACCCAAAACGTCACCCAATCCTTCTCTCCAGAGATGCTGCCTGTCCCGCTGAGTTACTCCAGCTTTTTGTGTCTATTTACGATGGATGTTGCCAGGACTTGAGGGCCTGAGCCATAGGGAGAGGTTGAGCAGGTTTGGTGTGCAGGAGGGTGAGGGCTGACTTTAGAGAGACGTACAAGACCGTGAGGGGAATAGATAAAATGAATGCAGTATGTTACGCAGGGTTTGGGAACCAAGAACCAGAGGACATAGGTTGAAGGTGAGATGGGAAAGATTTACTTTCAGACCCGAAACGTCACCTGCCCCTTTTCTCCAGAGATGCTGTCTGTCCCGCTGAGTTCCTCCAGCCTTTTGTGTCTTTAGTTTTTCATTGATCTTTGACATTGCCCTCCATGATGAGTAGAGTATTTTGGTTCCAGAGCCTTTCTGGATTATCCTCCGATACTTTACTGGAGAACCTACCTGATCTCCCGGTTGCTCAACACTTAATTCTCCTCCCATTCCCACACTGACCTTTCTGTCGTTGGCCTCATCCATTGTCAGAGTGAAGCCCAGCGCAAATTGGAGGTAGTGTTTGGACGATCAAATTGAAATTAGCTTCCTTGAAGTTGTTGCCAGGCGATCTGTTTAAAGAAGATTAAATAATTGAGTGGGTTTAGCGTGAGCATTGGCTGCAGCTCACTGCATTGGTCATAATTAGCAATGTTGGATACATGTAAACATGTATAATTCCTGAGGCCTGACATTAGGGTGGTTGGAGGTACCCAGTTGTCTGAGACTGGTTTCACAATTGCTGCTAGTCAGAGGGTGGTGATTGTGTGGAATTCTTTGCCACAGAAGGCTGTGGAGGCTGTCAATGGACATTTCAAAGGCAGAGATAGATAGATTTTTGTTTAAGAAAGCAACTGCAGATGCTGGAAAAATCCAAGGTAGACAAAAATGCGGGAGGAACTGAGCGTGTGAGGCAGCATTTATGGAGAGAAGGAATAGGCGACGTTTCGGGTCGAGACCCTTCTTCAGACTAACAGATAGAAAGATTTTTGATTAGTGCGGGTGTCAGGGGTTATGTGGAGAATGCAGGAGAACAGGGTTAGGAGGGAGAGATAGATCAGCCATGATTGAATGGCGGAGGAGACTTGTTGAGACGAATAGCCCAATTCGGCTCCTATCACTTATGAACTTATGAACAGCACCTCAAATCTTGCCTGGGCAGCTTACACCCCAGTGGTATGAACATTGACTTCTCTAACTTCAAGTAGCCCTTGCTTTCCCTCTCTCTCCAGCCCTCCCCCTTCCCAGTTCTCTCACTAGTCTCACTGTCTCTGACTACATTTTATCTCTGTGCCCACTCTCGTCATCACTCTGAAGAAGGGTCTCAACATGAAACATCACCCATTCCTTCTCTCCAGAGATGCTGCCCGTCCCGCTGAGTTACTCCAGCATTTTGTGTCTTATCTTCGATTTAAAAGACATTTTGACAGGTCTGGAAATAGGAAAGGTTGAGAGGGATATGGGCCAAATGCAGGCAGGTGGGACTAGAGTTTGTACGTTCTCTCTGTGACTGTTTGTGTTTTCTCCGGGTGCTCCGATTTCCCCCCTCATTCCAAAGGCGTGCAGGTGTGTAGATTAATTCTGAAAATTGTCCCCAGTGAGTAGGGTAGACATAGTGTACGGGTGATCGCTGGTTGGCGCGTACTTGGTGGGCCGAACGGCCTGTTTCCATGCTGTATCTCTAAAGTAAGCTTAGAAGGAATGGGAGTGCATAATTTCACCATGTTGAGCAATACTCTCTGTATCGTGGACATCACCACAATCCCATTTACTTGTCCATCATATGTTAACACCTCAGGTAACATTGACCCCTCGCTCATAAGTTACAGGAGCAGAATTAGGCCATTCGGCTGCCAAGTCTCTCCTGACTTCTCCCCATAACCACTGACACTCGTTCTAATCAAGAATCTATCCTTAAAAATATCCAGTGACTTGGCCTCCACGGCCGCCTGTGGCAATGAATTCCACAGATTCATCACCCTCTGACTAAGGACATTCCTCATCTCCTTCTTAAAGGAATGTCCTTTAATACTGAGGCTCTGGTCCTAGACCAGGGGTTGCCAACCTTTTTCATCCCATTTACCCTGGCAACTTTAATAACACATTACAATATTATTTCACTTATTTATGAACAACTAATGGTGAACAGATACCAGAACCAAACACAGTCAGTCAATGAGAAAAAATATGTACAAATCCAGAATCAATACATTTGCACCCTGGGTAGGCAAAATGGACCCTATGGGGGGGTATATTTACCCCAGGCTGGGAACCCTTGTCCGAGACTCTCCCATGAGTGGAAACATCCTATCCACATCCATACTGTCCAAACCTTTCACTATTTGGTGCATTTCAATGAACTCCAGCGAGTACAGGCCCACTGCCGTCATAAACGCTCATCATAGATTAACCCGCTCATTCCTGGGATCATTCTCGTAAATCTCCTCTGGACCCTCTCCATAGCCAGCACATCCTTCTTCAGATATGGTGCACGAAATTGCTCACAATACTCCAAATGTGGCCTGACCAGCGCCTTATAGAGCCTCAGCATTACATCCCTGTTTTTGTATTCTAGCCCTCTTTAAATAAATGCTACTATTGCGTTTGCCTTCTTTATCACCGATTTGTCTTGCTGATTACCTTTTTGGGAATCCTGCACCAGAACTCCCAAGTCCTTTTGCACCTCCGATTTCTGGATTCTCACCCCATTTAGAAATTAGTCTACGCCTTTTTCCCCCATTCATCTTTCTCTCAAACTATGTTTTATTCCATCCATTGAACTCCAGTTTTTAAACATCTGTTCATTATTCATTCTGCCATAATTTGTTTCTGGCATCCTTATCCATCTCAATTAGCTCCCATCCCCCACATATGCTGAATCCTCCTTAGCTTAGTTTTAGAGCTACTGCGTGGAAACTGGCCCTTTGGCCCACCGAGTCTACGCTGACCAACGATCACCCGCACGCTAGTTCTATGTTATTCTACACGCTCGGGGACAATTCAAAGAAGCCAATTTACATTAGAGCTGCTGCATCACAGCGCCAGAGACCCGGGTCAGTTTAGTTTATTGTCACGTTTACCGAGGTACAGAGAAAAGTTTTTTGTTGCGTGCTATCCAGTCAGTGGACAGACAATACATGATTACAGTCGAGCCATTTACAGTGTACAGATGCATGATAAAGGAATAATGTTTAGTGCAAGATAAACCCAGTAAAGTCCGATCAAATATAGACCAAGGGCCATCAAGTTCAAGTTCAAGTGAGTTTATTGTCATGTGTCCCTGATAGGACAATGACATTCTTGCTTTGCTTCAGCACACAGAACATAATAGGCATTTACTACAAAACAGATCAGTGTGTCCATATACTATACTATAAATATATACACACATGAATAAATAAAATGATAAAGTGCAAATAACAGATGATTGGTTATTAATAATCAGAGTTTTGTCCAAGCCAGGTTTAATAGCCTGATGGCTGTCGGGTAGTAGCTATTCCTGAACCTGGTTGTTGCAGTCTTCAGGCTCCTTCCTGTACCTTCTACCTGAAGGAAGCAGGGAGATGAGTGTGTGGCCAGGATGGTGTGGGTCTTTGATGATACTTCCAGCCTTTTTGAGGCAGCGACTGCGATAAATCCCCTCGATAGAAGGGAGGTCAGAGCCGATGATGGACTGGGCAGTGTTTACTACTTTATGTAGTCTTTTCCTCTCCAGGGCGCTCAAGTTGCCGTACCAAGCCACGATGCAACCGGTCAGCATGCTCTCTACTGTGCACCTGTAGAAGTTAGAGAGAGTCCTCCTTAACACACCGACTCTCCATAGTCTTCTCAGGAAGTAGAGACGCTGATGAGCTTTCTTGATGATTGCATTAGTGTTCTCAGACCAGGAAAGATACATAGATACATAGAAAATAGGTGCAGGAGTAGGCCATTCGAGCCTGCGCCGCCATTCAATATGATCATGGCTGATCATCCAACTCAGTATCCCGTACCTGCCTTCTCTCCATACCCCCTGATCCCTTTAGCCACAAGGGCCACATCTAACTCCCTCTTAAATATAGCCAATGAACTGGCCTCAACTACCCTCTGTGGCAGAGAGTTCCAGAGATTCACCACTCTCTGTGTGAAAAAGTTTTTCCTCATCTCGGTCTTAAAGGATTTCCCCCTTATCCTTAAGCTATGACCCCTTGTCCTGGACTTCCCCAACATCGGGAACAATCTTCCTGCATCTAGCCTGTCCAACCCCTTAAGAAATTTGTACGTTTCTATAAGATCCCCTCTCACTCTCCTAAATTCCAGCGAGTATAAGCCAAGTCTATCCAGTCTTTCTTCATATGAAAGTCCTGACATCCCAGGAATCAGTGTGGTGAACCTTCTCTGCACTCCCTCTATGGGTATAATGTCCTTCCTCAGATTTGGAGACCAAAACTGTACGCAATACTCCAGGTGTGGGCTCACCAAGACCCTGTACAACTGCAGTAGAACCTCCCTGCTCCTATACTCAAATCCTTTTGCTATGAAAGCTAACATACCATTCGCTTTCTTCACTGCCTGCTGCACATGCATGCCTACTTTCAATGACTGGTGTACCATGACACCCAGGTCTCGCTGCATCTCCCCATTTCCTAATCGGTTGGGGTAGGATAGTTCAGTTGCCTGACAACTGGGAAGAAACTGTCCCTGAATCTGTGCATTTTCACATTTCTATACCTGTTGCCTGATGGGAGAGGGTAAAAGAGGGAGTGGCCAGTATGTGACTTGTCCTTGATTATGCTGATGGCCTTGCCGAGGCTGGGAATGAGTTTGATGCTGAACTCGAGTGCTGTGTGTGTGTGTGTGTGTGTGTGTGTGTGTGTGTGGAGTTCACACGTTCTCCCTGTGACCGTGTGCCTTCTCCTTCGGCTGTTTGTGTGTGTGGAGTTCGCACGTTCTCCCTGTGACCGTGCTTTCTCCTTCGGCTGTGTGTGTGTGTGTGGAGTTTGCATGTTCTCTCCGTGACCCATCCGGAAAGGCACGACTTCTCCGGATGGGTGTGCTGATGGATTGTGCTCCCTACTTGCAGGCTCTTTTCAGACACGGCCACCAACACGACCAACGCAGCCGCAGCCGCAGACACCATCGCCACCGACAAAATCTCCACCGACAACATCGCTGTCGACAACATCGCCATCGACAACTTCGCCGCTGACAATATCGCCACCGGCAACATCGCCACCGGCAACATCGCCACCGGCAACATCGCCACCGGCAACATCGCCACCGACAACATCGCCACCGGCAACATCGCCACCGACAACATCTCCACCGTCAACATCGCCGTCGACAACATCGCCGCCGACCACATCGCCACCGACCACATCGCCACCGACAACATCACCACCGTCAACATCGCCGTCAACATCGCCGTCGACAACATCACCACCGACACCATCGCCACCAACAACATCTCCACCGTCAACATCGCCGTCGACAACATCGCCACCGACCACATCGCCACCGACAACATCACCACAGACAACATCACCACCGACAACATCACCGCAGACACCATCACCACAGACACCATCACCACAGACAACATCACCACCGACAACATCACCACCGACAACATCACCGCAGACACCATCACCACAGACAACATCACCACCGACAACATCACCGCAGACACCATCACCGCAGACAACATCATCACAGACAACATCACCACCAACAGAGCCACAGACACGGATACCGACATGGCCACAGAAACCACCGCCGATATGGCCGCTCACACCGCCGATATGGCCGCTCACACCGCCGATATGGCTGCTCACACCGCCGATATGGCTGCTCACACCGCCGATGACACCACCGATATGGCCGCTCACACCGCCGATATGGCCGCTCACACCGCCGATATGGCCGCTCACACCGCCGATATGGCTGCTCACACCGCCGATCACGCCGCCGATGACACCGCCGCTCACACCGCCGATATGGCCGCTCACACTGCCGATATGGCCGCTCACACCGCCAATATGGCCGCTCACACCGCCGATATGGCCGTTCACACCGCCGATATGGTCGCTCACACTGCCGATGACACCGCCGATATGGCCGCTCACACCGCCCTTATGGCCGCTCACACCGCCCTTATGGCCGCTCACACCGCCGCTTACACCGCCAATATGGCCGCTCACATCGCCGATATGGCCGCTCACACCGCTGATGACACCGCTGCAGACGTGGTTGACGCCACAACTGACGATTCACCTGAGGAGCTGCAAAGAAAGGTAATGGAGACCCTCTGCCTCATGCACAGCATGGTGGCGCAGCAGTAGCATCGGTGGTACCAATATCCTGGCGGGGAGATTTGCAAAGATTTGCAGAGACTTTAAACTAGAACGGTTGGGGGGAGGGACTCAAATACAGAAAGCTAGTAAGTGTGTGAGGCAGGAGGCAGAGAAGAGAAGCAATCAGACCCAACATGTAGGGGGGAAAGAAGAAAAATATAATAAACAGAAAATAAGAGGTGGTGGGTTTCTTAAATGTGTGAGCAGACAGACATAGGGATGTAAAATGGGGGTAGAAGCAATAGGTAGCAAGGTGAAAAGTAAACATGGCAGGCAGACAAATCCAGGGCAAAAATTAAAAAGGGCCACTTTTCAACATAATTGTATAAGGGGTAAGAGCGTTGTAAAAACAAGCCTGAAGGCTTTGTGTCTCAATGCAAGGAGCATTCGTAATAAGGTGGATGAGTTGAATGTGCAGATAGCTATTAATGACTATGATATAGTTGGGATCACGGAGACATGGCTCCAGGGTGACCAAGGCTGGGAGCTGAACATCCAGGGATATTGAATATTCAGGAGGGATAGACAGAAAGGAAAAGGAGGTGGGGTAGCGTTGCTGGTTAGAGAGGAGATTAACGCAATAGAAAGGAAGGACATTAGCTTGGAGGATGTGTAATAGTAAGATTAAACGAGATCTTTATTTTATGAGTAGGTGATTACGTGAAGAACCCCGCCAGTGCGCCTGCGCGTCAATCTTCAAAGCAGCGGTGTGAAATCACAAAAAACAACAACCGAAGTAATATAGTCTCATAATAAAACGAGTGATACAAGAACTTCCATCTGACCTTTATGATAGAGGGTAGGGTCGTGGCGGGCACGTAATCACCTACGTAACTCCTCATAAAATAAAGATCAAACTTCAAACTTAGGTAAGTTCTCGTTTAATCTTACTATTTTACTTCGGAGTCACGTGAGTGACTACGTGAAGATTTTAAAGCTTTGTGATTTCATGCCGTGGATCAATCCCGGCTTCTCACTGCACTGATTGACTCGGAACGAGAAATAATCAATCATGCATTCATAATAACATTTGTACCACAAATGCAGTAATTCATTTCAATAATGAAATTAATCAGATTCCCTTTAAACCAGAGGAATTTACTCAGAACTTAAAATAGTTTCTGCAAACAATCCCGCATTAACAATAGGCCGATGGTAAAAATGTTGAAACATCAACTCATTGGCTGCGAGGATATGGTCGACGGGGACGTCTTTTGCCCTGGCCGCTGACGTTTCTGCTGCCCTAGGCGAGTGAGACGTAAAAATATAAGTGTTAATACCAGCAGCAGTTAAGACTTCTTTTATCCATCTGGAAATAGTCTGTATTGAAACTGTATTGTGGTTTCTTGTGTGTGATCAACAACCCAGTTTCCGTATTTCTCAAATTCTTTGTGACTCCAATGTATTGTAACAAATATGTCTCAACACAGAGACAAGGATCATTTGGATATGCTGCTAGCATAATTTTAAATCCTGTCACACCTGGCCTAATTTGCTTTAGTAGGTCATAGATATAGAATGTAACCTTGTCTTCAGTTACTTCCATACTGTCTATTTGTAATTTTCCAAGTGTTTGCACTCGTTGTGCTGTCACTCATGCCATAAGCATGAATACTTTCATACTGAGCTTGGCCAAAGGTAAAGACACACTTGGTGACCATTCACAAAGTAGTTTCAGTACCACACTTACATCCCAGATTCTCATGTACCTAGGTTTCGGTGGTTTGGAATTAAAGATTCCTTTCATTGGTCTGGAAACAATTGGGTGTGACCCAATTGGGTTTCCTTCTGAATCCAGAACCAAATATGAGGACAATGCACTTCTGGCTGAATTAATTGCACTACAACTCAGACCTTCATCATAATAAAGTTTTGACAGAAATTCTAAACATTTGAAATATCTGCAGTACTATATTGCACATTCTTTTGTACACAGAACTCTTCCCATTTCTTAATATAAGAAAGGTACTGTTTTTGAGTGCTCTTCCTCCAGGCTGCCGTAAGCATGTCCACAGTACGCTCAGACAGTCCTCGCCCCAGAAAAGGCCTTCTTAAAACCTGCAAATCAACAAATCCAAACGATCATATAATGGATGTTGTTCCCCTGTTACAGGGTGCAGCAATAAATTACCCCTTTTTGGGACTTTCATCAACATTTGTGTTGTTAATTCTAATATCAACAGATACCATGGCTGTGTAGGCCAATCTGGTACTACCAATACCCCTGAAGCAGCATCTTGCCTGATTTTAAGCAAACATTGGCTTATGAGGCAGAAAAGTGGAAATATATATGAAAACATACCACCACAATGTAGCGAGAAAGCATCAATCGCCACTGCTCCTGGATCTGATTCCCATGAGACATATCTCGATAGCTGATGATTCAGTCTAGATGCAAACAAGTCGATGTCGGGCATTCCAAATCTGATTACTATATCATTCAATACCTCTCGATTCAACATCCATTCTTATTATCATGGAACTTTCGTGACCTGGTGTCTGCTATCGTGTTGATTCTACCTGGTAGATAGATAGCTGAAATCCAAATGTTCTTTTCAATACACCCAGACCAAAGTTGATTAGCCATTTTGTCACATGACCCCGACTTGATTCCACCCATATCATTAATATAGGCAACTGCTGTTGTTTTTATCAATTTGAACTTGAACATGCCTTTTAGTTGTGTTAGAACAATAAGCTTGGAGTCCATAGAAACATCCTAAAACTCCAAATAGTTAACTCCCCATGTCTGCAGTAACAATGACTCTTCCTGATTCCATCTGCCTCCGCAGCTAGATGCTAAGTCAGTTGCACCCCATCCTAGTGCACTGGCATCAGTTTGTAATATCATGGAAGGTTGTTCAATCAGCACTTTGCTGGAACTGCTTGAGACATGTAGAATCCACCACTGCAGATCAGAAACAGCATTTGTTGTAAGTTGCATGGTTCTATCAAAATGACCAGCATGCATTCTCAGTGCCTGTTCTTTAACTCTCTGCAGCTGTTGATAATGTAATGGTCCGTATTGGACTGCTGGGAACTCTGCTGCTAATTTTCCCCAGTATTCGAGCCACCTGTCTGAATGAGGGTTTTTGCTCGTTTAACAGATTACTGCAATCTTTAATCAACTCCGCCCTTTTTTCACTGGGCAAAGTAATTTTCATTTGGACTGAATCAATTGTGAACCCCAAATAATCAATCGAGGTACATGGTGTTAACCTTGATTTCTTTGGATGAATTAGAAACCTCAAACTTTCAAAAGTTGATTTCACAACTGCAACAGATGCTTCTGTTGACTGTTTTGTCCTTCCTATAATCAGGACATCATCCAAGAATGCCATTAGTACATGTCCCTGGCTTCTCACCAACCCCAGAATTGGTTTTAACAATTTTGTGAATATTCTGGGAGCGGACGTTAACCCTTTAGGCAAAGCTTTGAACTGCCATAACTAGTTCATCCATGTAAATCTATAGTTCCCATATGACATGCTTCTGAAATAAGTTGTTTGGCAGTCACAAATGTCTCCCTTTTAAAATGTTTAAATTAAACAAAAGGATTCAGACTTGTCAAGTCTAGAATAATCCTCCATCCTCCATCCTTTTTTGATCGAGGGAATATATTTGACCCAAATTGGTGAATTTGGTAGACTGATTCTTCAATAACACCTTTTATATATAGGGTTTTGAAGCGCAGCTTGAACCTCCATTACTTCGCAAAGTGGAGAGTTCTGCTAGGAACATGCTGGACAGGCAAATCATAATTTGGATTGAATTCAATTCGAAATCCTTGTATATTATTCAGAATTACCACATCTGAAGTAATCTTCTTCCAATGTTTATAGAAGAGACGTAATCTGCCTCCAACTTTTGGACTTAATCCAGTTACTATGTTCCCATGAGAACCAGGTCCACCTACCTCTTGAGTCATTTGAGTATTCTGAGATCCCTGGATTCTCCCGGAAGCACCACCACTGGTTCTTACTCCCGCTGCAGGCCGCCAGCTACGTCCCTGCGTTGATGAGCGACTTGGTCCTGGTCTAGGATCCGTATGACGTCTGAAAGGATACTTCCTCTTTACAGACTTTGCAACCATTGATGTTTTTATCAATCCTGTTTTCGCTTCATCTTCCAACTCTTTAATACGTCTCCCGAGATCCTCTCCAAAGAGTAAGTTGGGTAATTGTATATTACTTGGTTTGCAGAGTGCTGCGAATTTCGGATTCATAGTAGGCCGTATAGCACCGTCCTCAGATAATTGATCTCGAAGTGGGTGCTGCATAGCAACCCCAGTGCTTCCTGATGCAACTTCGTCATCTCTTGGCTGTTATCTGCTATTCTGGTAAAAGCAGTTATTCCAGAACCCAGCAGCTTTAATATTCTCTGCAACTGATTCCAGATAATTTGGTTCACTGCTGCTGCTTTCAGCAACCCACAGTTACTTGGGGTCTCCTGCTTTCTTGCAGTCTCATCCATCTCCTGCTGTTCCAGCTGATGGTAAACCAAGTAATTTATTAAGGAGGCCAGTTCTTCTCCTAATGGCTCTCCTGACCCTGACGGGGCAGCAAATCCTACTGCCAGGGGTGGAACATCTGGCAGCTGCCGTTCATCGCCTTGTACAGCCTCACCGTCAGAGTCGGGGTCTGAAATCTCATGACCCGTAGCACGCTCCTCATCCCTGAGGGTGCATTCCATCAGCCCTGTGCCAGGTGCTGTTGAGCTGCTTCCAGCAGCTTGGATTTCAGTACACTCCTTCCTGAGTGAACTTTGCTCCAAGAGCCTATGTAAAAGGCTTCCTATTTGGGCAATACGCTCGAAAGCAGTATCTAGCCCTGGAGCTACTTCCATTGCGTGGGACTCCCTCCGTGGGCCGTTCGGATTTAAACTTCATCTTTTGCCCGACAGGCGCTGACTGTTTTCACCAGCCCTAGGTCCACAGTCGCTATGCTCACCGCTGGTGACTACCGGGGTTTAGAGGCGGTTGGTCGCTAACCGCAGACTCCCGACTTTCCCGACTTTCTGTCAGCTGTGTCGCTCGCCTCTTCCCCCTGTCCATTTTTCCCCATGGCGTCTGTGGAAAAAAATCCCCATAGACCCACCGTAAACGGACCTGGAAAACATGAAAAAAGTTTCTACTTACCTTGTAGTTGAAAAACTATAAACCACTGGAGGAGCTCTGCTCCTCACGTCCGTTTGCGTCAAGGCGTCTGACGTAATGACGCGCAGGCGCAATGGCGGGGTTCTTCACGTAGTCACTCACGTGACTCCGAAGTAAAATCAATATGGGTAGAGCTGCGAAACACTAAGGGGCAGAAAACGCTAGTGGGAGTTGTGAACAGGCCACCTAACAGTAATAGTGTAGTTGGGGATGGCATCAAACAGGAAATTAGAAATGTGTGCAACAAAGGTAAAACAGTTATAATGGGTGACTTCAATCTACATATAGATTGGGTGAATCATATTGGCAGGGGTGCTGAGGGAGAGGATTTCTTGGAATGTATGCGGGATAGCTTTCTAAACCAACATGTAGAGGAACCAACGAGAGAGCAGGCTATTCTAGACTGGGTATTGAATAATGAGGAAGGGTTAGTTAGCAGTCTTGTTGTGCCTGGCCCCTTGGGCAAGAGTGACCATAATATGGTTGAGTTCTTCATTAGGATGGAGAGTGACATAATTAATTCAGAAACAAGGGTTCTAAACTTAAAGAAAGGTAACTTTGAGGGTATGAGACGTGAATTGGCCAAGATACACTGGCAATTGATTCTTAAAGGGTTGACGGTGGATATGCAATGGAAGGCATTTAAAGACTGCATGGATGAACTACAACAATTTTGTAAATCCCAGTTTGGCAAAAGAATAAATCAGGGAAGGTAGTGCATCCGTGGATAACAAGGGAAATCAGGGATAGTATCAAAACAAAAGATGAAGCATACAAATTAGCCAGAAAAAGCAGCCTACTAGAGGACTGGGAGAAATTCAGAGTCCAGCAGAGGAGGACAAAGGTCTTAATTAGGAAAGGGAAAATAGATTAAGAAAGAAAACTGGCAGGGAACATAAAAACTGACTGTAAAAGTTTGTATAGATATGTGAAGAGAAAACGATTAGTTAAAACAAATGTAGGTCCCTTGCAGTCAGAAACAGGTGAATTGATCATGGGGAACAAGGTCATGGCAGACCAATTGAATAACTACTTTGGTTCTGTCTTCACTTAGGAAGACTTAAATAATCTGCCGGAAATAGCAGGGGACCGGGGGTCAAATGAGATGGAACTGAGTGAAATCCAGGTTAGCCGGGAAGTGGTGTTAGATAAATTGAATGGATTAAAGGCCGATAAATCCCCAGGGCCAGACAGGCTGCATCCCAGAGTACTTAAGGAAGTAGCCCCAGAAATAGTGGATGCATTAGTGATAATTTTTCAAAACTCTTTAGATTCTGGAGTAGTTCCTGAGGATTGGTGGGTAACTAATGTAACCCCACTTTTTAAAAAGGCAGGGAGAGAGAAAATGGGGAATTACAGACCAGTTAGTCTAACATCAGTAGTGGGGAAACTGCTGGAGTCAGTTATTGAAGATGGGATAGCAGCACAATTGAAAAGTAGTGAAATCATTGGACAAAGTCAGCATGGATTTATGAAAGGTAAATCATGTCTGACGAATCTTATAGAATTTGTCGAGGATGTAACTAGTAGAGTGGATAAGGGAGAACCAGTGGATGTGTTATATCTGGACTTTCAGAAGACTTTCGACAAGGTCCGACATAAGAGATTAGTATACAAACTTAACGCACATGGTATTGGGGGTTCAGTATTGATGTGGATAGAGAACTGGCTGGCAGACAGGAAGCAAAGAGTAGGAGTAAACGGGTCCTTTTCAGAATGGCAGGCAGTGACTAGTGGGGTACCGCAAGGCTCAGTGCTGGGACCCCAGCTATTTACAATATATATTAATGATTTGGACGAGGGAATTGAATGCAACATCTCCAAGTTTGCGGATGACACAAAGCTGGGGGGCAGTGTTAGCTGTGAGGGGATGCTAGGAGGCTGCAAGGTGACTTGGATAGGCTGGGTGAGTGGGCAAATGCATGGCAGATGCAGTATAATGTGGATTAATGTGAAGTTAACCACTTTGGTGGCAAAAACAGGAAAGTAGACTATTAACTGAATGATGCCCGATTAGAAAAAGGGAGATGCAACGAGACCTGGGTGTCATGGTACACCAGCCCTTGAAAGTAGGCATGCAGGTGCAGCAGGCAGTGAAGAAAGCGAATGATATGTTAGCATTCATAGTAAAAGGATTTGATTATAGGAGCAGGGAGGTTCTACTGCAGTTGTGCAGGGTCTTGGTGAGACCACACCTGGAGTATTGCGTACAGTTTTGGTCTCCTATTCTGAGGAAGGACATTCTTGCCATAGAGGGAGTACAGAGAATTTATAAGATTGAGGGGGGATCTTATAGAAACTTACAAAATTCTTAACGGGTTGGACAGGCTAGATGCAGGAAGATTGTTCCCGATGTTGGGGAAGTCGAGAACAAGGGGTCACAGTTTAAGGATAAAGGGGAAATCTTTTAGGACCGAAATGAGAAAAACATTTTTCACACACAGAGTGGTGAATCTCTGGAATTCTCTGCCACAGAATGCAGTTGAGGCCAGTTCATTGATTATATTTAAGAGGGAGTTAAATGTGGCCCTTGTGGCTAAAGGGATCAGGGGGTATGGAGAGGAGGTAGGTACAGGATTCTGAGTTGGCCTACTCCTGCACCTATTCTCTATGTTTCTATGTGCCTTACTGCACTTGCAGCGCCACAGACCTGGGTTCGATCCCAACAATGGGTACTGTCTGTACAGAGTTTGTACGTTCTCCCCGTGACTTGCGTGGGTTTTCTACCACACTCCAAAGACATACAGGTTTGTAGGTTAATTGACTTGGTATAAATGTAAATTGTCTCTAGTGTATGTGGGGCAGTGTAATGTGCGGGGATTAAAACTAAAAAAATGAAAACATAGCCATGAGGAACTGTAGATGCCTGCGTACTTTTTTTAAAAGACGCAAAGTGCGGGAGTAACTCAGCGGGGTGCAAGTGTCCCAGCCTAACGTTTCAAGCACAAAATGTTTTACGACGTGACTGTTCTAACTTTCTGAAAACAAAATGTTTTCCCAGAATACTGCCTGGATTAGACGTCTTCAGCTACAGGGAGATGGTCGGATAGACGGATTGTTTTCTGTACCATGTCAGATGATGAGAGGAGACTTGGCAGATGTATATAAAATGATGAGTGGTCCAGATAGGGCAGACTGTCAGAATCTTTCTCCCCCAGGCTGCAAATGTCCAAGACAACACCTATCCACATCCTCCAGAAATGCTGCCTGACCTGCTGAGAGTATAGTTCAGTTTATTATTGTCACGTGTACCGAGGTACAGTGTAAAGCTTTTTTGTTGTGTGCTATCCAGTTAGCAGAAGGACAATACAGGATTTCAATCAACCCATCCACAGTGTACAGATATAGGATTAAGGGAATAATGTTTAGTGCAAGGTAAAGTCTGATTTAAGATAGTCTGAGGGATAGTTTAAGAATAAGGGGTAATACATTTAGGATGGAGATGAGGAAAAACTTTTTCACACAGAGAGTTGAGAGTCTGTGAAATTCTCTGCATCAGATGGTGGTCGAGGCCGGTTCTCTGGATGCTTTCAAGAGAGAGCTGGACAGAGCGCTTAAAAATAGCGGAGTCAAGGGATATGGGGAGAAGGCAGGAACAGGGGTATTGATTGTGGATGATCAGCCATGATCACGGTGCTGGCTCGAGGGGCCGAATGGCCTACTCCTGCACCTATTCTCTATTGTCTTCAATGAATAATAATGAATGAATACAATTGTTATTAGCCAAGTATGTCCACATACAAGGAATTTACATTGGTGCTTGGCTTGCAGGTAACAACAAGATATTCAGTAGACAATTAAAAATAAAACATTCTAATTTAAACATGTGAAAATAAAGTACTGGAGTAAAAAGAGGCTAGTCTTTTAGCTATTGAATAGAGCTACTGCTCGTGGGAAGAAGCTGCTTTTATGTCTGACTGTGGCAGCTTTGATAGTTCGCAGTCGCCTCCCAGAAGGAAGTGATTCAAAGAGTTTGTGGCCGGAGGTGAGAGTGGCAGAAAACATCTGCCAATGCGTTAGATGGTAGGTGGGGACTGCTCACTGGTTGGTGATAGGATGCTTAGAACGTAGGACAGTACAGCACAGGAATGGGCCCTTCGGCCCACAATGTTTGTGCCGAACATGACGCCAGGCTAAACTCTCATCTGCCTGTACATGATCCATATCCCTCTCTCCCCTCTACTTCCACATGCCCACCTAAAAGCTTCTTAAACACTCCTGTCATATCTGCCTCCACCACCTCCCCAGGTCAGGCATACCAGGCCCCCACCACTGCCCCGCGCATTCCCATTAAACTTTCCCCCACTCTCCTTATAGCGATACCCTCCAGTCTTGGACATTTCCAGCCTGGCGTAAAAAGATTCTGAGTGTCTACCCTAACTGTGCCTCTCATAATTTTATATACTTCTAACTGGTCTCCTCTCAACCTCCGATATTGCAGAAAAAACAATACAGGTCTATCCAACCTCTCCCTGTAGCTGAAGCCCTCGAAATCCAGGCCGCTTTCTGGTAAAACATTTTGTTTACAAAAAGTTAGAACCTTTTCCTTGTAAAACATTTTGTGCTGCGCACGTCCGTCTAACGCATTCTAATGAGGGGTGGACGCAAGGAACTGCAGATGCTCGTTTACATAAAAAGATAAAGTGCTGGAGTAACTCCGCAGTTGCTGGGGGGCCTGGTCTGGAGAAAGGCAGGTTTGTGATCCTTAGTGGAGGTCAGGTAAGTGGAGGAGCTTTGATTGAGTGTGTGGATCCTGAGGAAGGATAAAGTGAAGCTGAGATCTATGGAGTGAGCTGACCTATTCCAGCACTTTGTAGCGCAGCAGTAGAGTTGCTGCAAGTCGTAAATTGTCCCTGGTGTGTAGGATAGTGTGTGGGGATGGCTGGTCGGTGTGGACTCAGTGGGCTGAAGAACCTGTTTCCGCACTGTATCTGTAAAGTCACTCAAATAAGACTTGGCTGCTTTTTAAGCAGTTGTTGTGTTATGCAGAAGCAATACAGTACAAGTGAAGCTTTGCATGTTGCAAGTGCATCACATCAATATTTAGTTTAGTTTACGTTAGAGAAACAGTCCCTTTGGCCCACTGAGTCTGTGCCGACCAGCGATCACCCCATTCATTAGTTCTATGCTACACACTAAGGACAATTTACAGAAGCTAAATAACCAATAACCCTGCACATCTTTGGGATGTGAGAGGAAATGGGATATGACAATAAAACATTACTGACTCTTGAAACCGGAGGAAACCCACGTGTTCACAGGACGAATGTGCAAACTCCGCAAGGACAGCTCCTGAGGTCAGGATCGAACCCTGGTCTCTGGATCTGTGAGGCAGCAACTAATCTCATGATTTTATACACGTCTATAAGATCACCACTCATCCTATATAGAGGATGGGAGCAGCCTGGATTGATGATAGAACTGAAAAGTTGGATTGGAAATATCTAAATTCCCATCCTTACTGTTTTGTTTTCCAGCCGAATGAATCGTTACCATCTACCCACTCGATGGACAAGGCCTCTTCCCGACTTTCTTCATTTATCCGCACCTTTTTTTGCTTGCCTTGCTGCCTCAACAATCGCAAGGACCACAACGACATCATCTCGGGGACTTCCCGCAGCTCCACAACGTCACTTCCTCAGCACATCAAGGGGAACGAAGAAAATGTCGTCATCCGCGTCAGCCTCGAGAACGGCCATAGGAATGTGTACGAAAGCATTGTGGTAAGTGCATGGCATTCTTCCACGGCTCAGATACTATTTTATAGCAGAGACACAGCATGGAAACAGGCCCTTCGGCCCACTGATTCTGTGCCAACCAACCATTGGATAGGATGCACTAGTTCCTGCATGCTAGGGACAATTTACTGAAGCCAATTAACCTAAAATCCCATATATCTTTGGTGTGGGAGGAAACCGGGGCACTGGTGTTAGTCAGGGGTTATGGGGAGAAGGCAGGAAAATGGGGTTCGGAGGGAGATAAAGATCGGCCATGATTGAGTGGCGGATTAAGCTTGATGGGCCGAATGGCCTAACTCTGCTTCTATGACCGTATGAGCACCCGAAGAAAATCCCATGCGGTCACGGGGAGAACATACAAACTCCCCACAGACAGCACCAACAGTCAGGATGGAACCCGGGTCTCTGGCGCTGTATGGCAGCAGATCTACCATTGCTGCAATATATTTGTGACTTCTGAATAAAACATTTGGAAATGTGAAAAGTTGAAAACACAGGAGCTTGTTTCCGTGCTGTTTAGTTCAAAGTCTACAACAGACGCAAACTTTAATGAGATTCTGGTTTCTCTCATAAGGGGCAAGAGTCAGCGGATATAGAGTGATGCAGTGTAGCCCTTTAGCCCATCTTGCCCACACCGGCCACGTGTCCCACCTGCCTGCATTTGGCCCATATCCCTCCAAACTTGTCATATCCATGTACCTGTCCAATTGCTTCTTAAACATTGCGATTGTCCCTGCCTCAACTTCCTCCTCTGGCAGCTCGTTCCATACACCCACCTCAATGTGAGAGGGGAAAGATTTAGAAACATAGAAACATAGAAAATAGGTGCAGTAGTAGGCCATTCGGCCCTTCGAGCCTGCACCATCATTCAATATGATCATGGCTGATCATCCAACTCAGTATCCTGTACCTGCCTTCTCCATACCCCCTGATCCCTTTAGCCACAAGGGCCACATCTAACGCCCTCTTAAATAATGCCAATGAACTAGCCTCAACTACCCTCTGTGGCAGGGAATTCCAGAGATTCACCACTTTCTGTGTGGGACCTGTAATAGGGAACTGAGGGGCAGCTTTTTCACACTGAAGGTGGTGGGTGTAGTGGTACAGAAGGCTGAGAGGTGATCATATAGATGTGTATAAAATCATGAGCGGAATAGAAAGAGTGAATGCAGAGGGTGTTTTATCCCGGGAGGGGAATCAAGACCAGAGGACATGGGTTTAAGGTGAGAGGGGCAAGATTTAATAGGAATCTGAGGGGTGTTGGGTTTTGGGTGCGAGCTGCCAGAGGAGGTAGTTGTGGCAGGAACTACACAATATTTAGAAGTCAACTGAACAGGTACATGGATAGAAAATGTTTCAAGGGATATGGGCCAAACGTGGGCAGGTAGGACTGGCGTACAAAATGGGCATCTTGGCCGGTTTGGGCAAGTTGGGTTGAAAGGCCTGTTTCTGTGGTGCATGGTGCTAAGGGTATAATGATTTGAAAGATGCTCTGTATATGATTCCTGGAATGTCCTTGGGGACACTCTTGTCTTTGATTGCCTTGGACTCCCTGTAGTTTGAAATGGAAGAGAGAATATAGATCCTAATATCAATTAGGGTTGATTATTTGTTCAAAAGATGATCTTTTGCCAAACAGGGTGTAAAAGCATCAGAAAGATCAATCTAAATATAAATAATTTAAAATTAATGAAACCTTTGCCTACTGCAGTGGATGTTGTAACTACTTTAGACTTACAGTGTTGGAAACCGGTCCTTTGGCCCACCGAGTCCACGCCAATCATAAATCACCCCGTACACTAGCACTATCCTACACACTAGGGACAATGTACAATTTACAGAAGCCAATTAACCTGCAAACATGCACATCTTTGGAGTGTGGGAGGAAACCAGGGCACCGGGAGAAAACCCACACGGTCCCAGGGAAAACGTACAAACTCCATGCAAACAGTACCTGTAGTCAGGATTGAACCGGGTCTCAGGCGCTGTAAGGCGGCAGCTTTGTACTGCCCAATTGTTAGCAACCTTATCCGCATCTGTTGCAGACCAATTAAACAATAGAAAGATTTCAACTCCACCCGATTAGTTTCTTTGTAATACAGTCCACTTAAATTCTATTGCCACAGAAGGCTGTAGATAGCAATATTACAAAATTTTGCGATTTTGAAAATCAAGTCTGCAATTTATCCCATCAGATAAAGCATAAAAAGAAGTTTAATTTGACACCTAATTCACTTTCATATCTTCAGTAGTAAATAAGTTAAGGCCATTTTCATACTCGGAAATTAGCATCTTGTTCCCTATTGCTTTTACATTGACTTAACTCAAAAGCTGTGATCGAGGACAGTCAAAAGCCCGTAACATTCTTAAAAATTAAGAGAACTGAATGAAAATTTCAGTTATTATAGATTGAAGCATTCTGAAACAAATATGAAACAATCTTACTTGGATGACTTGAAATTAAAGCATATAATTAGTTAGTTACCTAATTGTAGCTAATTACAAAATTCAATTACTAGATCTAAACACCTATCCATTTCTCAAGAACATTTTAACATTTTTAAATAGCCTAAGTGTCCAAATAACATTCACACAAGAATTCAAAATATAACATGATTTTTAAATCTCATTGTCATTAATTTATAGGCCAAATGGAAGGAATTCAATGTTTAATTCCCGTAAATTAATGGGCATTTAAATCATCTTGCGAGTGGGTTTTTATGGAACGCGATCGATTGGATCGATTGGAATGTTGCGGTTGCAGTGAATTTCATCCCCATATCGGGAGGAAAAACACTGCTGGTTCGTATGGAGCCAAAATCACATTTTCGTCAATTACTTTGGTTTAAAGTCATTGTAAGAAGCAAGTTTATATGTAAAATAGACGACTTACTTTATGTTTTGTCCCCTACTTGAGATCTGTCCCGTTGTAGGCGTTGACAGCGTTAGAAGTATCTTTTTATTTTACTCCAGCGATTGAATTGTCCCGCGATTTTTTTTTTAAACTTCCGTGAATGGAAGTCCGTTCGATTGTTCTGCAGCAGCTGGCAGCCTGAGGAAGTTTGCCTCCGACAGGCAGGGGGAAACGGCAATTTAATCCGCCCCCCCCCCCCCTCAAAGGCGCCAAAGTCGCTCACACGGCCAGTGGCAGAACTGCAGTGCCGCTGACGGTAAGTATTGTAACATCGCTAACTTAGAGGCCAAGTCAGTGGATATTTTTAAGGCATAGAAACATAGAAACATAGAAAATAGGTGCAGGAGTTGGCCATTCGTCCCTTCGAGCCTGCACCGCCATTTGATATGATCATGGCTGATCATCTAACTCAGTATCCCATCCCTGCCTTCTCTCCATACCCCCTGATCCCTTTAGCCACAAGGGCCACATCTAACACCCTCTTAAATATAGCCAATGAACTGGCCTCAACTACCTTCTGTGGCAGAGAATTCCACAGATTCACCACTCTCTGTGTAAAAAATGATTTCCTCATCTCGGTCCTAAAAGTCTTCCCTCTTATCCTTAAACTGTGACCCCTAGTTCTGGACTTACCCAACATCGGGAATAATCTTCCTGCATCTAGCCTGTCCAACCCCTTAAGAATTTTGTAAGTTTCTATAAGATCCCCCCTCAGTCTTCTGAATTCCAACGTGTACAAGCCGAGTCTACCCAGTCTTTCCTCATATGAAAGTCCTGCTATCCCAGGAATCAGTCTGGTGAATCTTCTCTGTACTCCCTCTATGGCAAGAATGTCTTTCCTCAGATTAGGTAGATAGATTCTTGATTAGTATGGGTGTCAGAGATTATGGGGAGAGGGCAGGAGAATGGAGTTAGGAGAGAGAGATGATCAGCCTTGACTGAATGGCCTAATTCTACTCCTATTCTTATGAACACGGCAGCAGACAGCATCCGTAGTCGGGGTCAAACCCAGGTCTCTGGTGCTGTACGGCAGCAACTCTGCTGCTGCGCCACCGTGACTCCCTACATTTCCTTTTTTCTGCCTTGTGGCTCTTTTGAAAGATTACTGGTATATTATCTAGTTACAAACTGAAGCCAAGAACCCTGCAGAGGATCCAGGGATGTCGTCTTGGTTCGCTAATTGAATACCCTTTTTTGCCGATTTTTCAGAGTAAATTGCTTCTACTTTGCAGGAAGCTTAGTTTAATTTATTGTCATGTGTCCAGTAAAAAGCTTTTGTTCTGTGCTAACCAGTCAACAGAAAGACAATACATGATTACAATCGAGCCATCCACAGGGTAAAGAAACATGATAAAGGGAATAAAGTGAATAACGTTTAGTGCAAGATAAAGTTCACTAAAATCCAATTGAAGATAGTCCGATTTTAAAAATATTTACATTAAGACTGGACCCAAATACAGAATTGATTATTTTCGGAGCAAGGGAAGCCTGTTCTGAACTAACTATATTTCAAAGATGTTTCCTAAACTATGGTTTGATAACGGCAAAAAAACTTATACTTAAATTCTGGAAAAACGCTCCTATCCCACGTTTAAAATGTGGATCACAAATATGTCGGAAATATTACCTCTCGAGGAAATGAGACGTTCTAGCAGGAAAACAAGAACAATTCTTAAGGATATGGTCACCTTTTATTGATTTGCTACAAGTGTAATATGGTGCAGCATAACCCGAGAAAGTTATTGTTTTAGAACTAGGTGATGGGTGTGAATCGATATGAATTAGGCACATTCCTTTCCTTTTTCGTTTAGCTTTACCTTCTTTGGATTTTTTACTTATTTCCTTTCCCATCTTAAGGCCTTCTTCTCTTTGGAGCCTTGGTTTCTTTTCTTTTTTCTTTCTTTATTTTTATTTTTTTCACATTCTCAAGCACGCAGTCTACTTAAACATCAACATTCATTTAACGCCAACTACTGCGGACTACATTTCACTACTATCCTCATTCTTCTCTTTCTCTTTTCTCTTTTTCTATTACAGGTTAAAGTTAAAAAAAAAGAGAATTTGTACACAAAATGTATTATGTTGCATATCATGATTAAGATGTATGTACAATGCTTCTAATAAAAAAATAAAATAATAAACAAATAAATAAATTTTAAAAAGAAGTTCTTCCGAGCATCTGCAATGAGGAAGCGAGTAGCTCAAGGCCGCTCTCTGGTTGTTGGTGGAATGGTTCAGTTGCCTGATAACAGAAAGTGGGATAACATTGAGCTGGTGTGAAAGGGTATTCAAAGGATGGTGTGAACTCGATGGTCCGAAGGGCATGTTTCCATTCTGTATCTCTAAACTTAACTGAAGTAAATACTTTTTCCCTTCCTCTCCAGGTGACCAACGAAGAGAGATCCCCGGTCGTCATCCAGAGAGCCATGGCTAAGTACAATCTGGATGACGATTGGAAGGAATATAATCTTGTCCTGATCGTCTCCAACGACAGAGGTGAGGAATAACACATAGGTTCCTTGAGGCTAGAAGATGTACAGTATTCCTCCTAAACTCAATGTGTTGGAGGAGCTCAGCAGATCAGGTGGCACAGTGGTAGAGTTGCTGCCTTACAGCATTAGAGACCCCAGTTCCATCCTGACTCCAGGTGTTGTCTGTACGGAGTTTGTACGTTCTCCCATGACCGCATGAGTTTTCTCCGGGTGCTCCGGTTTCCTCCCACACTGCAAAGACATGCAGGTTTGTAGGTTAATTAGCTTCCATAAAATATTTGTCTATGCTGTGTAGGATAGTGCTAGTGTACAGGTGATCGCTGGTCCGCGTGTACAGGTGGGCCGAAGAGCCTGTTTCCAATCTGTGTACACTAAAATACTGAACAAAACAAAACTAAATTATCTGTGAAGGGAATGGGCAGGCGACATTTCAAGTTGCAACCTTTCATACTGGATATGGAAACCATATACAGCTAGGGTTGAGCCTGAAGAAGGGCCCCAACACAAAACGTCGCCTGTCCATGCCTTCCAATTTGTGGAAGCAGGCACTTCGGCCCTACATGCCCATGCCGACCAACATGCCCCATCTACACTATTCCCACCTGCCTGCGTTTGGCCCATGGCCCTGTAAACCAATGCTATCCATCCAGCTGTCCAAAGGTTTTTAATCATTGTGATAGTTTTCTTTAGAGATACAGCATAGAAACCACTGGCCCATTGAGTCCACGCCAACCATCCTTCACACCACTTCTATGTGATCCCACTTTCTCACCCACACCATACACAATAGTGACCATGTTTACAGAGGCCCATTAACCTACAATTGTAGATGGGATATGAAGGAATCGGGAGCACCCGGAGGAAACGCATGCGGTCACGAGGTGAACGTGCAAACTCCACACATACAACACCCGTGGTCAGGAACCCGGGTCTCTGCCACTGTGAGGCAGTGGCTCTGCCTGCTGAGCCTCTGTGCCGTGCTACGGATACAGCACGGAAACAGGCCTTTCAGCCCACCGAATCCACGCTGACCATCGATCACCTGTCCACACTAGTTCCATGTTATCCCACTTTGTCATCCACTTCCTACTCACTAGGGGCAATTTACAGAGACCAATTAAACAATTATTGACATTATAATATTATTGAGTGTAAATCCAAGTGAGGTAAACCCTTTTGTAGTGTGCTGCAAGATTTGAGACGGTATTGCAACTAAGCCCCACTCTGAATTCTATAACTTCTACAGTACATACCTTTAGAAAGGAGATGAGGAGGATTTTATTTAGCCAGAAAGTGGTGAATCTGTGGAATTCATTGCCACAGATGACTGAAAAGGCCAAGTCAAGAGATATTTTTAAAACAGAGATTGCCAGATTCTTGATTAGTGCAGGTGTCAGGGGTTATGAGGAGAAGGCAGGAGAATGGGGTTGAGATGGAAAGATAGATTAGCGATTATTGAAGGGCAGAGTAAACCCGATGGGCCGAATGGCCTAATTCTGCTCCTGTGATTTACAAACTTATTCACTGGATATGTAGCTTTCTATTCACAAAGCAAGACTGCAATGTAAATATATGTAAAAACAAAGAACTGCAGATGCTGGTTTAATATCAAAGATAGACACAAAGTTCTGGAGTAACACAGCGGGTCAGGCAACATCTCTGGAGAAAATGAATGGGTAACATTTCGGGTCGGGACCCTTCTTCAGACTGAATGTAGGTGGGGTGGGGGGAAGGAAGAGGTGAAGAGCTGGAGGTGAGAAAATCAGGAGCCATCAGGGTCGGCCACAAATGAGCTCAGATGGGGTGGTGCCTGGTAGGTCCATTGTTGACTGGCTGAAGGTGTGATCTCAAGAGAAACAATGTGGAGAACTGTGGTAAAATGACTAGGGAGGAGGAAGGGGGGCAAGGGTGGAGGGGGAGTGGGTGTAAGATGAAGTTAGTTAAAATGAGACAATTCAATGTTCATAGAGCAGTCCTGAACTATCTACCTCATTGGTGACCCTCGGACTATCCTTGATCGGACTTTCTTGCTTTACCTTGCACGAACAATATTCCCTTATCATGTATCTATACATTGTAAATGGATCATCATGTATTGTCTTTCTGCTGCTGCTGAGCATGCAACAAAAAGCTTTTTGCTTTGCCTCGGTACACGTGGCAATAAACTAAACTGTAACATAAAGCTATGTACAAGTTGCCCAAGTGAAATATGAGGTGCTGTTCCTCCAGCTTGCGTTTGGCCTCACTCTGGCAATGGAGGAGACCCAGGACAGAAAGCTCAGTGTGGGTCAGGAATAGGAGTAGGATAAGACCATTCGGCCCATCAAGTCATACTCCGCCATTCAATCATGGTTGATCTATCTCTCCCTCCTAACCCCATTCCCCTGCCTTCTCCCCATAACCCCCGACACCTGTACTAATCAAGAATCTATCTCTGCCTTGTTCATTGATTTGGCCTCAACAGCCTTCAGTGGGAAAGAATTCCACAGATTCACCATCCTCTGGCTAAAGAAATGTCTCCTCATCTCCTTCCTAAAAGAACATCCTTTAATTCTGAAGGGGTGTTCAAAGCAGGGATGAAGGTATAAGTTATTTGCCTTCTATCACAGTGGGGAATGTGAGGTTGCCGAAAACAACAAGATGGTTGTGCTGCCTGCACTGGTGAGGATTCGGAGGGAGTGCCGTGTGTGCGGTGATCTGGGTGTTTATCAGGTCATGGTGCCATGTGAACATCCCCGAGTCTGGTGCGAGTGTGGACGGCTTTCTGACTGTTCGGGTTGACAGGGACTGCAGAGAGAGTGATAGCGGTCCGTACAACTCTGGTCACATTACGGTGAAGGAGCACGTGTGTGTGTGTGTGGCCCCAACATTAAACTGATGGCTGTGGATCTCCGCTTATGCTGTGTGGCCTGGGGATTCTCACACGCCGCTGTGGTGGGTGTTTATGTTTAATTTTTAAGTAGTTTTGTATCTTGTTGCTTTTTTGGTGTGACTATATAATAAACCAAATGCCACTGTACCTCGTGACAACAAAGGACCATTGAAATGTTTGTCAGACGGGCGATCACGTAAGCCTCGTAGGCCTAGTGTTCAGTGAAACGGTCGCCCAGTCTACGTTTGGAAATGTACTGATTGTGTTTTTTTCTCTTCTGTCCCCAGCGGTGGTCATTCCAGACGACGGCAATATATTCTACGCGGTGGGCTCCTCTACCAACGTTCACGTTATCCTGAAGAAAAAGGAGCGTCGCAGTCAGCTAGGAAACGTATCGGCCAACGGATGCCGAAATGTGATTGTGTAAAAGTGGTCTCAAAATTCTGGTCAGCTTCATATAGAATGGATATTTTGTGTCTACATGTGATCTGTGATCTGTGTCATGGAGGGGCAGTCTCAACTATCTGGAAGGTGACTTTTATAGCTTTTCTGTCCTTTTATTCTGGGATAATGTTGGTATGGTCTGCACAATTCTAACACACACACTCACCCACTCTCTCACCCACTATCTTACTAACTCTCTCACCCACTCACTCTCTCTCACTTACTCACATTCATCCATTCAATCTCACTCATTCTTCACTCACTCTCACTCACACACACACACTGATATTCACCCACTCACTCTCACTCACTCTCTACACTCTTCACTCACTCTCACTCACCAGGGTTGCCAGATTGAAATTGTAATTTAAAGCCAAACAACACTGGGGAAAAAAACATAAAAAAACCCAAACAACCCAAACTAGAAAACTACAAATAAAGGCCAAACAATCCTGCCTCACCAGTACAGCCGTACCTCACCACCCCTCCGGGCCTCGCTGCCTCACCGGGACCGCCGAACCTCTCCGCCTCACCGTGCCTCTCCGTCTCACCGGGCCTTGCTGCCTCACCAGGACTGCCGATCCTCTCTGCCTTACCGGGGCTCACCGCCTCACCGGGCTTCGTCAGCTCAATGGGACCACCTAATCTCTCCGCCTCACAGCCAAACTTCGTTGCCTCACCGGGCCACGCCGCCTCACCAGGACCACCGAAACTCTCCGCCTCACCGGGACAGCCGAACCTCTCTTTCTAATTGCCGAACATTTTCGCCTCACCAGGCCTCGCCAACCCACCGGGCCTCACTGGGCCTCGCCCCCTCACCGGCACCGCCGAACCTCTCCGTCTAATTGCCGAACATTTTTGCCTCACCGGGACCGCCGAACCTCGCTGCCTCACTGGACATCGTCACCTCACCGTGACCGCTGCACCGCTCCGCCACACTGTACCTCGCCGCCTCACTGGGACTGCCGAAACGCTCCGCGTCACCAGGACTGCCAAAGCTCTCCACCTCACCGGGCCTCGCTGCCTCACCGGGCCCACCGTACCTCGCCGCCTCACCGGGACCGCGGTACCTCTCCACCTCACTGGCGCTCGCCATCTCACAGGGACAGCTGAATCTCTCCGTCTCACCGGGCCTCGCCACCTCACCGTGACCGGCGAACCTCTCCGCCTCACTGGGACCGCCGTACCTCGCCGCCTCTCCGGACCTCGCCGCCTCACCGGGACTGCCAAAGCTCTCCGCCTCACCAGGACTCGTAAAATCACCGGGACCGCTGAACCTCTCTACCTCACCGGGCCTCGCCATCTCACTGGGACTGACGAACCTCTCTGCCTCACTGGGCCTCGCTGCCTCAAGGTGACCACCGAACCTCACCGCCTCAACGTGACCACCGAACCTCTCCACCTCACTGGACTCTTCCTTTCTTCTTCCCATCCCCCCTTCCACCACCACATCAGCATGAAGAAGGGTCTTGACCCGAAATGTCGCCTGTTTCCTTTGCTCCATAGATGCTGCCTCACCCGCTGAGTTTCTCCAGCATTTTTGCCTACCTTGGATTTTCCAGCATCAAACAAACAATCTTTAATATATTTTTCTACACATATCTCATGAAAAGCTCCAGAATCAGATCATTACCATCCTCCCCACTGGAATGAGTGGAACATACGGCATAAATCTTGTCTGATGTGACGTTTTTCAGCATTTATTGATATGCAGTGAAGTCTTAGAAACATTTAGCAATGTTACAAAATTTTGAGATTTTAAAAATCAAGTCTGTAATTTATCCCATCAGATAAAGCATAAAAAAAAGTTTAATTTGACACCTAATTCACTTTCATATCTTCAGTATTAAAAAGGTTATGGCCATTTTCATACTCTGAAATTAGCATCTTGTTCCCTATTGCTTTTCCATTGACTTAACTCAAAAGCTGTGATCAAGGACAGTCAAAAGTCCATAACTTTCTTAAAAATTAAGAGAACTGAATGAAATGTTCAGTTATTATAGATTGAAGCATTCTGAAACAAATATGAAACAATCTTACTTGGATGACCTGAAATTAAAGTATATAATTAGTTAGTTACCCAATTGTAGCTAATTACAAAATTCAATTACTAGATCTAAACATCTATCCATTTCTTAAGAAAAAGTTAACATTTTTAAATAGCCTAAATGTTCAAATAACATTCACACGATAATTCACAATATAACATGATTTTTAAATCTCATGGTCACGAATTTATAGGCCAAATGGAAGGAATTTAGTGTTTAATTCCCGTAAATTAATGGCCATTTTAATAATCTTGCTAGTGGGTTTTTGTGGAACGCGCTGGTTTGGATCGTTGCATTTGCGGTGAATTTAAACCTCATCGGCAGGAAAAATACTGCCAGTTCGCATATTTACATAATGACATTTTCGCAACGTGAAATTTTGATTAAAGGCATCCTTAGAAGCAAGTTTATATATAAAATAAACGGCTTTCCTTTACCTGTCCCGTACATGAAATCCGTCCCCGTTGTCGGCGTTGACGGCTTTAGAAGATTATTTTTACTTTACTCCTGTTCGTAAAATATTCAGTGCAGTTTAAAAGAAACTTAATAAAACGGCAATCAAAGCGATTATTCTTTAGCAGCTAAACAGCCTGACAGAAATAGATTTGATCAGGCTGGAGAAACAAGGCATTTTAAACCCGCCCATCTCTCAAAGGCGCCAAAGTCGCGCACACGGACAGCGACAGATCTGCAGCGTCGCTGAAGGTAAGTTTTGTAACATACCTACAACATTGGCTTGAAAGCAATAGACTTTCACAACAGCATCAAGAAGATTCAGCTGCATTCTGTTTCTTGCCTTCGTTTTTACAGAGGATAGAAGAGAAATATCCTCTCAACGACAGCATTGCTGACAGGGGTTATTAGGCAAGTAAGGGCAAAGGTGGCAAGCTCTTTAAATGCCTGATGCTGAAGTACACCAATCCAAAACTGTTCAGTGTCTGTCGGGAGTCTATTTTTTGTAAATGGAGCTTCTTCTTTCCATCTATATCTGCTTCTGTTAGTCTGTCTATCCTGTTTCAGCTTATTCCGTAAGGCTACAGGGACTCTTCGTGGAGGATGGATCACCAGCGTTACGCTGTCATCTACCTGCAGACGGTACTTGCCCTCGAATTTACCTGTCCCTTCAAACACATCAGCATACTCAGCCATCATTCTTTCCTTGCTCAGAGAGATTTCACTGCCATTCAGTTCTCTGTACAGACTGAGATGAGTCCCATCTGCTGGGCTGCCCTGCTTCCCAGGATTGGAATGCAGTCTTCCTCCAGGACTACAAACTCTACTTTGTATCTCCTTCCATACTTTAGATTTACTAGTTTCACCTTGCTTTATTCCAAGAGGCACCACTGTCGTATTGTTGTACATCGACAATACTTGCTTGGTTTCATCCACATCCTTTGCATGCATCTTGGGAATGATGTTACATGTTCTCCACTGTCCACCTGGAATTCTACTTCCTTCTCTTCCAGCATCGTGGTCGCAAAAATTTTCTTTGGGAATTGAGTCTCCTCAACACCGTGAACACTCTGCTTTTGATGCTTCTGGTTGCAGTTCCACTGTTAGGCTGTGGGCCAAGGAGCTTTTTCGTTCAAGTTCGTGACCCAACTCACGATACTACCTGAATTTTTAACATATTGTGTAAAAATATTATATAAATCATACCTGAAACTCGTCAAGACCAAAACCTGCACATTTTTTACAAATATGAGAAAAAGCTCCGAGTTGTAATTGTCCAATCAATGCACGTTTGACATTGACGTCGGACGCAAATTGACCAATCCCGCGCTTTTTTTTATGGTCGCTAGGCAGCGATGACCCTAGGATCATGGCTGCCTCCTCATTACATCAAAACAATAACAAGGTTTCCAAGGAATGAAGGTTATGCTAACCTTGCTGATAATTTTGTTTTTCAATTGATTTATCTGTATAAAGTTGGGGTCAATCAGTGAGTCAGTCGGATATTCAGTCAGTCAGACGGTCGGTCGATCAATCGGTCAGTCTGTCGGTAGGGCCTGTCGGTAGGCCGATGGATGATGTGGAGGATCGGTCGGGCTGTCGGGCTGCCGGTGGGTGGTGAACGTTGGGGCGGGCCGCTGGTGGGTGGTGAGAGTGGTGACTGACAGGCAAGAAAGAAGACCAATCTGCTGATATAGCGATATTTTAAACCTTCATAACTTTTGTAATCCTCCACCGATTGGAACAAAACCTGGTGCACGTGGAGGAGCGGAGACCAGTGAGTAAGGTGGCACAAAAATCCTAGCAATAAATGGTACAGTTTTTGTTCAAATTTAAAGAAAGGCAAACTGGAAGTTGTCAAGATGAGAGATTTAGTAATAGTATAGATAATTATACATATTATGTATGATTACAGTCATGTTCACGTCATATACATACATATATACATATATATACACATACAGTGGCTTGCAAAAGTATTCATACCCCTTGAACTTTTCCACATTTTGTCACGTTACAACCACAAATGTAAATGTATTTTATTGGGATTTTATGTGATAGACCAACACAAAGTGGCGCATAATTGTGAAGTGGAAGGAAAATGATACATGGTTTTCAAATTTGTTTACAAATAAAAAACTGAAAAGTGTCACGTGCAAAAGTATTCAGCCCTCCTGAGTCAATACTTTGTAGAACCACCTTTCGCTGCAATTACAGCTGCAAGTCTTTTGGGGTATGTCTCTACCAGCTTTGCACATCTAGAGACTGAAATATTTGCCCATTCTTCTTTGCAAAATAGCTCAAGCTCAGTCAGATTGGATGGAGAGCGTCTGAACAGCAATTTTCAAGTCTTGCCAGAGATTCTCAATTGGATTTAGGTCTGGACTTTGACTGGGCCATTCTAACACATGAATATGCTTTGATCTAAACCATTCCATTGTAGCTCTGGCTGTATGTTTAGGGTCGTTGTCCTGCTGAAAGGTGAACCTCCGCCCCAGTCTTAAGTCTTTTGCAGACTCTAACAGGTTTTCTTCCCAGATTTCCCTGTATTTGGCTCCATCCATCTTCCCATCAACTCTGACCAGCTTCCCTGACCCTGCTGAAGAAAAGCATCCCCACAGCATGATGCTGCCACCACAATGTTTCACAGTGGGGATGGTGTGTTCACGGTGATCTGCAATGTTAGTTTTCAGCCACACATAGCGTTTTGCATTTATGCCCAAAACTTCAATTTTGGTCTCATCTGACCAGAGCACCTTCCTCCACATGTTGGCTGTGTCCCCCACATGGCTTGTGGCAAACTGCAAACGGGACATCTTATGGCTTTTTTTCAACAATGGCTTTCTTCTTGCCACTCTTCCATAAAGGCCAGATTTGTGGAGTGCACGACTAATAGTTGTCCTGTGGACAGATTCTCCCACCTGAGCTGTGGATCTCTGCAGCTCCTCCAGAGTTACCATGGGCCTCTTGGCTGCTTCTCTGATCAATGCTCTCCTTGCCCAGCCTGTCAGTTTAGGTGGACGGCCATGTCTTGGTAGGTTTGCAGTTGTGCCATACTCTTTCCATTTTCGGATGATGGATTGAACAATGCTCCGTGTGATGTTCAAAGCTTGGGATATTTTTTTATAACCTAACCCTGCTTTAAACTTCTCCACAACTTTACCCCTGACCTGTCTGGTGTGTTCCTTGGGCTTCATGATGCTGTTTGTTCACTAATGTTCTCTAACAAACCTCTGATGCCTTCACAGAACAGCTGTATTTATACTGAGATTAGATTACACACAAGTGGACTCTATTTACTAATTAGGTGACTTCTGAAGGCAATTGGTTGCACTGGATTTTATTTAGTGGTATCAGAGTAAAGGGGGCTGAATACTTTTGCACGCGACACTTTTCAGTTTTTTATTTGTAAAAAAATTTGAAAACCATATATCATTTTCCTTCCACTTCACAATTATGCGCCACTTTGTGTTGGTCTATCACATAAAATCCCAATAAAATACATTTACGTTTGTGATTGTAACGTGACAAAATGTGGAAATGTTCAAGGGGTATGAATACTTTTGCAAGCCACACTGTATATAGTATAATAATATATGGTTTAAATAGACCACAGCACGGAATTAGGCTCCCCATGGTGTAATATGGGCATAGGACACTAAATGGGGCTTACTTTTACAATCTAATTTTCTAATTAATTTAATTAATTAATGTGCAACTTTTGGCATTGATGAGTTATGACTTCCTTCTCAATTATATTTTATCTAAATCTGTGCAAAATTTCATGTAGTTCCGAGACATGGGTCATGAAAGTAAAATTCTAGACACATTTCTGAAGCTCGGCCCACAGCCTATGTGTGAATCTCATCATACTCTTGAATGTCATTATACTCATCACTGGAGCTCTCCACTTCCCCCACTGCATGCACAGATTTGTTGCCTTTCTTTTCTTTCTTCTGGTTCTTCTGTTGCACCTGCTTTTCCATCCATTGTGATGCAAACTGATTTATCTTATGGCATTTGAAACACTCCTGGCCAGAGGTTGGACATTTCTCCTTCTTCCTCTCATGTTTGTGTCCGCAGTATTTACACTGTATGGTTGGCTGGTATCTTGTCCCCTCTTGTCTTACTGCACAGACATCTTGTCGTTGGTCACCTAACAGGACATCAACTCTGGCCTTGGAAAGCCTGGCATGCCTTCACACACTTTTCATCTCTTATGCCTCATATAATGCTATCACTTATCAGTGAATCCTTCAACTCTCTGAAATTGCAATGAGCTACCAAGAGCTTCAGTTCTGTTTAGAACAAATGTCTCCCCTCTTCTTGGCACCTTGTAAAGAATCAATACCTGTCGATGGTCTCGTTCCTCACGGGTTAGCAATGCTGTTCAAAAGCATCGAGAGCCTGCATTAGCGTCACTTCTTGTACGTTACAAATAAAAAACTGAAAAGTGTGGCGTGCAAAAGTATTCAGCCCCCTTTACTCTGATACCCCTAAATATAATCCAGTGCAACCAATTGCCTTCAGAAGTCACCTAATTAGTAAATAGAGTCCACTTGTGAGTAATCTAATCTCAGTTAAATACAGCTGTTCTGTGAAGGCCTCAGAGGTTTGTTAGAGAACATTAGTGAACAAACAGCATCATGAAGCCCAAGGAACACACCAGACAGGTCAGGGATAAAGTTGTGGAGAAGTTTAAAGCAGGGTAAGGTTATAAAAAAAATCCCAAGCTTTGAACCTATCACGTAGCACTGTTCAATCCATCATCCGAAAATGGAAAGAGTATGGCACAACTGCAAACCTACCAAGACATGGCCGTCCACCTAAACTGACAGGCCGGGCAAGGAGAGCATTGATCAGAGAAGCAGCCAAGAGGGTAACTCTGGAGGAGCTGCAGAGATCCACAGCTCAGGTGGGAGAATCTGTCCACAGGACAACTATTAGTTGTGCACTCCACAAATCGGGCCTTTATGGAATAGTGGCAAGAAGAAAGCCATTGTTGAAAAAAAGCGATAAGAAGTCCCGTTTGCAGTTTGCCACAAGCCATGTGGGGGACACAGCAAACATGTGGAGGAAGGTGCTCTGGTCCGATGAGACCAAAATTGAAATTTTTGGCCTAAATGCAAAACGCTATGTGTGGCGGAAAACTAACACTGCACATCACCCTGAACACACCATCCCCACTGCGAAACATGGTGGTGGCAGCATCATGCTGTGGGGATGCTTTTCTTCATCAGGGACAGGGAAGCTGGTCAGAGTTGATGGGAAGATGGATGGAGCCAAAAACAGGGCAATCTTGGAAGAAAACCTGTTAGTCTGCAAAAGACTTGAGACTGGGGCGGAGGTTCACCTTCCAGCAGGGCAACGACCCTAAACATACAGCCAGAGCTACAATGGAATGGTTTAGATCAAAGCATATTCATGTGTTAGAATGGCCCAGTCAAAGTCCAGACCTAAATCCAATTGAGAGTCTCTGACAAGACTTGAAAATTGCTGTTCACAGATGCTCTCCATCCAATCTGACTGAGCTTGAGTTATTTTGCAAAGATGAATGGGCAGAAATTTCAGTCTCTAGATGTGCAAAGCTGGTAGAGACATACCCCAAAAGACTTTCAGCTGTAATTGCAGCGAAAGGTGGTTCTACAAAGTATTGACTCACGGGGGCTGAATACTTTTGCACGCCACACTTTTCAGTTTTTTATTTGTAAAAAAATTTGAAAACCATGTATCATTTTCCTTCCACTTCACAATTAAGCACCACTTTGTGTTGGTCTATCACATAAAATCCCAATAAAATACATTTACGTTTGTGGTTGTAACGTGACAAAATGTGGAAAAATTCAAGGGGTATGAAAACTTTTGCAAGCCACTGTATATATATATATACACACACACACATATATATATATATATATATAAAATATATATGAAATCCTAATATTGTGAATAAAACATCCATGAACACAATGTCAAAATATTTTTCCATTCTTTCATTCTATATTAGCGTAACACAATGTAGTGCATACATACCTACATATTTAAATTCAGTCGATAAGTTGGTCAAATAATATGGGGACCTTATTGCTTTTTTTTTAGACATGGATTTTTAAAATGTGAATGTCTCATAACGACACATTTGTGGGTCAGCCCTATATTGCACTAACCTTCACAATTTCAAATAACTCTAAATTGAACTTTATAAACAATGAAAACACTTTCTATTTCCGTCATTTATGGTAATATTTACATAATTCACATCATTTTGTGCACGACATATACAGGGAGTTGCAGTGTTTTGAAAGTGATGTAAAATTCAACATATTTCAGACAATGATAGCCCCACCCCTTGCTTACCCCAAAGAACAACATTTCCAACTTATATACAATAATAAATAAATCGTCATTTGCACAATTTTGTGTGGGTAACGGGAGGTTCTCATTCTTGCTCTCGAGTAACCGGATTTGGGAAAACAGACGTTTCGGCGTGTTCGTGATGTCAAATAGCGTTGGAACTGCATTGCAATTTAGCCTGTCATTGGTCTGCATGTTGGAAAACTAGTCAAGTTCAATGTTCAGAAAAAAGACGGCAGGTGGTTGACAAGTACACCAGAGTTTGGTGGTGGAGATCTTGTCGACGAGTATTCTGGACCCGCTGTTGACATCTGAAATTACAGAAAATCTCATATTGGATTAACTAAGAAGGAAAAAATGTAGTTATAACTACATATCTGCAGAATGGATGATATATTATTTAAGTGCAATTGTTCAGTTGTGGGGAGAGACCTGTATATTGAAGATGCATTTTGCCACTAATGTAGAAGAGATTATTTAAAACTTCTAATGTAGACCATTTAAAGTATTTTCTTTCTATCCTCTTTTGGACCTAAGACACTAGCAGGACTACCAACTCTCAGGCAGAGACAGACAGAGAGAGAGGGGAGGGAGAGAGAGAAAGGCAGATGGGGCAGAGACCGAGATAGAGAGAGACAGGGAGAGGAGAGAGAGAGAGAAGGGGCAGAGAGAGACAGGGAGAGAGGGAGAGAGAGATGGAGGGGGCAGAGGGAGAAGGGGAGAGAGAGGAACGATGGAACATTATAAAGCACAGCCGTCCCATTTTGACCGCCGCCGAACCCCGCACCGCACCATTGCACCCTTCTTCACGGCGGCCCAGCGATGTCTCGGCTCTGACAATTCGAGGGATCTAATTGGTAACTACACTAAGAGCAGCCCCGGGTCGCTGCGCTCCCCGACTCGAATCTGAGGTTTATATCTCGTGATGGGCCTGATGTGTCTCTCTCCCCATCTCTCTCTGCCCCTTCTCTCTCTCTCACCCTCACTCCCTACGGACCATATTTTGGAGACTCTTGCCGTACAGAAACAAAAACAAAAATGTACAGAAGAACACAAATTGCTGACTTTATTATTGTGGTAAGTTTAGATCTATTAAAAAAAATCTAGTATCTTTCTAATGTACCAACAACCATAGTTTCCCAATGAGTGTTGATAGGGGAACAAAAAATAACATTTTCAGGACAAAATAATGTCGACAGAAAACAATAATATTTCCTCACCTTTCTTTGTTGTTGGGGAACCTGAAGAAAGACAGGTTGAGTTGTCAACATCGGCGATTAGAGCAATTTACACTGAGCTGTAGATGTGGACGCCATTACAGTGTGCGGGCTGCCCTATAAAATGCCCTATAAAATGGCGTCGACAATCACACACATCATACTACGCGTTTTTCACTGAGTGGCGCATCTTGCTCCTCTATAATCTTTGGTTGTGACTGGGCCCTGTTGCCACGAGCGTGGTAGCACCGGATAAAGTGGCCTTTCTTTTTACAGTAGTGGCAAGTTTTGTCATAAGTGGGGCATTGCTCACAGAATTTCGGGTGTGAGCCACAGCAGTTACGATAGTTATGGAGCAGTCCCTGGGTGGGCAGCATCTATGAAAATTCCGAATTCCACTTCGAAGATGTGCCTACGTTCGACAAATTCGCTGTTGAACATTAAAGGATCTGGTTTCGTAAAGACTCTGCCATAATAAGCGAGCGATGGTTCGTTGTAAAAAAAAACTAAAATAAATTCAGGCAAAAGGGTCGTAGACATGGCTCAATCTCACTTCTGACACCATGTTTATGATTAATCCACACTGATACATATGGTAAAAGATCAGTCTTTATTCCATATGTATACAGGAACATTTAAACTGCCAGCCATTCTCATTCAGCTCAGCGTGGCTTGTGTGAGATAGAGAGTGAGAACAAGCTGACCTTGCTAATGTAAAGCTGTGTAGTACCGTAATACCATGTAAACGGTGGCATGCACATATGTGTAGTGGAGATTATAAATGGCATGGATCAATGAGGGTTAATCTACAAACCCTCACTTTTCATTATCTCCATCATCGATTTGGCAACCGCCAACTTTGTGGCTAGTTCCAGGTGTGCTTTTCGTTACCTTATCTCTTCTTCTTGTCGCCTCATCTCTTCTCTCAGCTGTTCTTCTTGTCGCTCAATCTCATGTTTCTTCTCCAAGGTATTTGATTCTATTGAGAGTGCAGCTAGATCAAGTTCAACTTCCATTCGAGCAGAGGCCCTTGATGCTTTACTGGCTATAGAACCAGATTTATGTCCTGATCTTTGTGTAGATACATTTGAAATATTATCTTGTGGTGTAATCACATCTTCCATTCCAGCACCTTGTTGCGTGGCTTGTTTCCTGTTTTCCAGGCTGGCAAGCGAACAAGCTTCTTGGCTTCTTTCCAAACTTTAGCAGAACTAAATTTCTCCAGACTCTTCAGAAGCTGTTTGAAGTAAACATTCCAGCTTCTGAATTCAACATAGTAGAATAGTTGTTCTACACAAGATTCTGGGCAGTGGGCAGGTGCTATAGACCTGCACGGGAAGGTAGACGCTCCTGTCCCCACGAGTCTCGGGCAGATGGGGCTCGTCAGCCTGGGAAGGCAGTCCATCTAGGAGAGGGAAAACTCTGATTTAAAACCTCCACTGCCTTGTGGCTATATCCAGTCATGGAAAAGGCTCCAGGAGTAAACCTGGCTGGCCGAGATCTATTTTCTTCAGTTCCTCTTCCAAGGAACCAGTCTTCAGTTCCTCTTCTGGTACAAATTTTCGGGCGTAATCTCTCTCCAGTGATCCAGGCCAATCTGTCCCTCTTCTACCACCTCCTGACTGTAAGGTAGCTTTCGACTCGATATAATGGCAGATTATTATATTGTTCAAGGATTTGCTCCCTCTAGCCCAGTGGTTCCCAACCTTTTTTAGGCCATGCCCCACCTAATCACCTCTAAAATCCTGATGCCCCCCACCCCTCATGTGGTGATGTATAATTCTTATCATTTCAATACCTTGGTTTAAACAAGCTTCAAAAGAACATGGCATCCATGAAAAAGAAAAATGAAATAAACAAAAGACAGTTAAAGTTCTGAGCAAGAAATTACTAAAAAATTGTTAAAAAAAAGAAAAAAACATTAGGTGGCATTAAAATAATAATAATGATAAATATGATAATAAAAGAGTATTCACAGGTAATAAAGAGAGAGAAAATTTCTATATTAGAATATTGAAATATTTGTGGATTGTCTCATACGAAAACAGCAAATAAAGTTTCAAAACAGATAATAGAGAACTGAAATGTTATACAACACAAACTAATTTGAATGGAAGCTTTTTCTGTAATACTTCGATCATTTTAATTACTGTACAATAAAGTAAAGGTACCTATCAAATGCAAAATACCATTTGAGCTCACCTCAAGATAATTAGAATAAAGTTAGTGAGACCCTTGTGCTTCATGCCTGCTGCAAAGAGATTTTATATTAGGCACTAATTTAGTCAGCTTCAGTCTCAAATCTCCTCGTTTAGTGATATCCAGTCAATTTATTTTCTTCAGTAGCAAATCATTTACAGCACTAAAGCCACATTCAGCTAAATATGTAGATGGGAACGGTAACAACAGTTTTCTTGCAAAGCTGGTTGAATTTGGGTATCTAGTTTCTGTCTCATCGCAAAGCCATGCCATCGCTCCTTTTATGTTGAATAAAGTTTTAACTGACTCATAATTTTGTATTTCCGAGAGTTCTTCTTGGTACTGCATTGAAACATCAGATAGATCCACTAGCACTGGCTGCATCACCCATGTTGGAAAATCAATCTGTTTTAAATCAGAAAATCTTTCTTTCAAATCAGAGGCCAATATTTTCAGATGATCCACAATGACAAGTACAGCAGCATCAGTCGGCTCACATTTCTTTAGCCAATGAAACTGGTCAAAATTTTTGTCAGAAATATGTTTTTGGCATAACTCGATAAATGAAATAGCCAAATATCTTCGCCTTTGCATCAACAAGAGTTTTATTTGTTCCTTGAAGTTGTTTATTCAACACATTCAGTTTTTCAAAAATATCTGCTAAATAACTCACAAACGCTTTTCCATCAACGGTTAGCAGGTGCTTCATTTCAGGCTTGTCACTTAAAAAGTCACTAAGCTCATCAAATAGTTCCATGAATCTTTTCAAACAATTCCCCTTCGAAAGCCACCGTACCTCAGTGTGAAGTAAAAGTCTCACATGGTCTGCATTGTTATCTTCACAAAATTGCTTGAAAAGACGCCCACATTTGGCATTAGCTTTGATTGCATTGATAGATTTTATAACTGATTTCAGTACCTCATTAAGTACAGGAGAAATATTTTTCGACACTAAGTTCTCTCTATGAATAACACAGTGCACAAGAAGCATTTCCGGATTCTCATCTTTCATCAATTTTAAGCAAACATTTTTCTTGCCCATCATAACAGGAGCACCATCAGCTGCACAAGATGTTATGTTTTCCATTGGTATATTATTGACATCTAAGTAGTGTTTTAGTTTATTATATATATCAGTGGCGGTAGTGGTGGTCTGTAACGATTTGCACAATAACATGGACAGCGGGTATGAAACCAAGTTTTAAATATTCCTCTGAATACTGACGAACTTTCTTCTTGCTTGCACTACTCATTTTAGCACGAGCAGTCAAAGAAATAATTCTCAGAAAATGGATTGCTATCCCTTGAGAGAAAACGAAGGAAATAGATATTATACGGGTAACTTAGCAAAAGCTCTTTGAATCGCATTTCTAAATCCAATTAAATAAATAAGGTTCTCCCATGACCTCGCGCGCTTCGTGCGACATGCATGAAGAGCGATGGCGCGGTGATTATGTAATAACTACACAATAAAGACCTTTTTTACCCCAAAAAAATTATTTACTCAAAATAACATCTGAAACATAAATGTTTACCTGATGGAAAATCCAAAAAAATAAAAATTGAAAATTTGGACCCAGACCTCCTCAGTCGCGCTCAATTGCCCCCCTTAAAAATCAAATTGCCCCCCTGTGGGGCGTACGCCCCATGTTGGGAACCACTGCTCTAGCCACTAGGAGAAGACACGGGGTGAGGAGATAGCGTTGTTTTACGAATGGGAACTCTCCACGAGACATTCAAAGCCGTAGAAAGATAAATCATCAAAACAAACTCTCTTGATTAATAGTTTCTTTATTGTCAAAGTAAAACAGTCAGATATTCATCTAAACCACTTCTTGATAAGTACATTTTAATCTTCGTCAAACTCCAGCATGTGGCTCCGAACCATTAGAAAACGTCTTTGGTGTTGGAAAGCTCTGACCATTGGTCGAAAGCTATACTGTCCCACCATGCTTCCTCCGAACTAAATAAAAACCTACAAGTTTCTTCCAAGAATCCCAGCAGCAAACACGCCTCCGACTACATAATATATCCCACCCACATAATTACAGGCAGACAACATTTAAAGGCAAATTCCATAATTTATGAAACAAAATATTAAGCCAAACGGCCACTACACTCACTCTCTCACTCACACTCTCACTCACTCATCTACTCACACTCACTCTCTCACTCACACTCTCACTCATTCATCTACTCACATTCACTAACACACTCACTCACACTCACTCACTCACTGTCACTCTCTCTCTCTTTCTCTGTCTCTTTCTCTCTCTCTCTCTCTCTCTCTCTCTCTCTCTCTCTCTCTCTCTCTCTCTCGGTAACCATGTGCCTATGATCTCCAGTGAGCAAGTGTTCGAAGAAGCTCACAAACAAAGATCTGGAGTTCCTACTCTTTTTTCCCCTCTCTTCCTTCATCCGGTCCACCTTAGCGGAAACACCAGTAACTAATATGTTCATCAGACACGGACTGCCCCGAACCACCACCTACATGAAAGTTTCAAAATCTCGGCGCTTTCTCTCAGCATTGAGTGCACTAATGTAAAAAGAAAATGTATCTACGGTATTGGACACAGATGTTAAACACAAATTGCCTGCGGTATCAGTGAAACCTTCTGTATATATACTTTTGTAAATAGTTTTGAATATTCCCTGTTTTTAATTAGTTTTTAAGAAAATAGCTATTATTAATGAATTTCAGTGCATCAATTTGTTTTTTGAAATAAAGTTTTGAGATATTTAACACACTAGGCTTTGGCGGCTGTTATTTTTCTGCTCTGACCTTAACCGCTGCTCTCTGCATGTTGTTTATTTCTTGTTCTGAGTTTGGTTCCATGGTATGGATTAGGTATTGGGAGTACAGCCATCTCTTACACATCACAGATCCAAGCACAAGCCTGATTTCCCACTAAGCTGTTCACGCACTATTTATGGTAACTCCCTTCATTAACATTATCGAGATAGACACAAAGTGCTGGAGTTACTCAATGGGCCGGGCAACATATCTGGAGAAAAACGATGGGTAATTCTTTTGTTTTGTTTAAAGATACAGCACGGAAACCGGCCCCTTCAGCCCACCGAGTCCATGCCGATCAGCGATCCCTGCACACTAACGCTATTCTACACACACTTACTTACTTAGACTTAGTTCCTCCCACACTGTTGAGTGCATTGGGCAGCAAGCTTTGGCCATTCTGTTCGGTTATGTGCGACGTCTTCCACCCTCGATAGGTTAGCGTCCCGGGCTTCCAATTCCTACCAGAATGTTCACCTCATGTGAGTTTTGGTCGGCCTCTTTTCCTTCTTCCGTCAGCTTGCCATGTCATTGCTATCTTAGGTGCACGTTCTGGTGACATTCTGAGTACATGTCCTGCAGATTTCATCCTGCATCCCTCCATGTCCTGGCTGAGAGTCTTTGTTGCAGTTTCCCGGTAGATCTCCTCGTTTGTGATGTGGTCTCTGTAGCTAGTCTTCAGGATCCTCCTCAAACAACGTTGTTGGGATGCATCCAATTTCTTTTTCATCTTCACATTGATTTTCCATGTGTCAGTGGCACAGAGGGCTGTAGGGAGGACTGCGGACTGGAAGAGTTTGACTTTTAGCATCTTGGATATCCCACCACTAGACCATGTTGGCTGCATTTATCTGAAGATTGATGCAGCTTTACCAATTCGGGGTAATTTATAATTTTTACCGAAGCCAATTAAAACCCTAGCGTCTTTGGCATGTGGGAGGAAACCGGAGCACTTGGCGAAATCCCACAAAGGTCACGGGGAGAACGTAAAACTCCATACAGACAGCACTCATAGTGTGGATCGAACCTGGGTCTCTGGCACTGTAAGGCAGCAGCTCTAACGTGGGTGACGTTTCGGGTCGGGACTCTCCTTCAGACTGAAAATAGAGGGGAGGGAATTGGAGGTAAGAATAGAATAGAAACATAGAAAATAGGTGCAGGAGTAGGCCATTCAACCCTTTGAGCCAGCAGCGCCATTTAATATGATCATGGCTGATCATCCAGAATCAGTACCCTGTTCCTGATTTCTCCCCATATCCCTTGATTCCATTAGCCCTAAGAGCTAAATCTAACTCTCTTAAACACACGGACCAATATAGAACAAATCAGGGCCAGCAACAGATGAACAGCAACAGCAAGGAAGGGTGGAGCCCATAATGGCCCATTGTTGGCTGGGGAAGTGGTTATAACGAAGGGATACAATTAACATTATTACCGACCCAAAACATTGCCTATCCATGTTCTCCAGAGATACTGTCCCACTCAGATATTTTGTGTAGACCAGCATCTGCAGTGGAGCAGTCTGAAGAAGGGTCTCGACCCGAAACATCACCCATTCCTTCTATCCAGAGATGCTGTCTGACCTGCTGAGTTACTCCAGCATTTTATGTCCAGCATCAGCAGTTCTTTGTTTTCATATTCTCCCTTCTACCCATTCCTCCCCCACTCCCAATTCCTCCGTCTACACCGCATCTGCACCCAGGATGAGGTGTTCCAGACCAGGGCATCGGAGAAGTCCTCATTCTTTAGGGAACGGGGGTTCCCCTCTTCGATTATAGATGAGGCTCTCACCAGGGTCTCCTCTATATCCGGCAGCTCTGCTCTCACTCCCCATCCCCCTACTCGTAACAAGGACAGAATCCCCCTTGTCCTCACCTTCCACCCTATCAGCCGTCGCTGGTTCTGGTTAGACAGATGTTTCCCATAAATAGTCTAATGATCCAAATGAATTGGAGAAGTGAGATTCACAACAAGTCCAGAAATCAGTTTAGCATTTTGATTAATATGTTCTTTTAAACATGAATAGTCGTGGAATGTGCAACTTCTCATGTATGGTCTTCTCATGTATGGTCTGTAAACTCTTCCTATATTGTGATCTAATTATGCTTCTAAACTGCTAGCCAAACAGTGTTTAACCCTGATGAACACTGAAATGATCAAAAGATGCTGATGCAAAACGTCGCAAAAGTCATGCTACATACCTTTTAGTTTTGCTTTTAGAGATACAGCGTGGAAATGGGCCCTTCGGCCCACCGAGTCCACGCCGACCAGCGATCACCTGTACACTAGTACTATCCTACACACTAGGGCCAATTTACAGAAGCCAATAATCTGCACATCTTTGGATGCCCATTCTAATGACATTGCCTGCCCATTCCTTCCACAGATGCTGCCTAACCTGCTGAGTTACTCCAGCACTTTGTGTTTTGCTCCAGATTCCAACATCAACATTCCCTGTGTTCCCATTCTATTTATCACTTGGTTCTCAGATTAAAACTTTTAAACTTTGGAGATTACTCCACCTTATTTTCTCTTACATCTTCAAGCTTTGCAAAACCAAATAATTAGTTTAGTTGAGTGATACAGCGTGGAAACAGGTCCTTCGGCCCACCGAGTCCGCTCCAGCCAATGATCATCCTACACACTAGGGACAATGTACAGAAGCCAATTAACCTACAAACCTCCATGTCTTTGGGATGTGGGAAGAAACCGGAGCACCCGGAGAAAACCCACGCGGTCACGGGGAGAACATACGATCTCCGTAGAGACAGCACCCGTAGTCAGGATCGAACCAGGGTCTGTCGCACCAAAGGTTCTTAATGATAGACACAAAGTGCTGGAGTAACTCAGCAGGTGAGCCAGCATCTCTGGAGAAAATGGATAGGTGACGTTTCACAGAGTGTTGGAGTAACTCAGCGGGACAGGTAGCATCTCTGGAGAACATGGATAGGTGACGTTTCGGATCAGGACCCTTCTTCGGACTGATTGTGCGTGGGAGGGGGTGGATTGGAAGCAAGAAAGGACCAGGACAAATCAGGACCGGCAACAGATTACCTCAGGCAAGGACAGTACAGAAACATAGAAAATAGGTGCAGGAGTAGGCCATATGGCCCTTTGAGCCAGCACCGCCATTAAATATGATCATGGCTGATCATCCAGAATCAGTACCCTGTTCCTGCTTTCTCCCCATATCCCTTCATTCTGTTAGCTCTTAGAGCTATATCTCACTGAAAGGCTGATTGTCTGCTAGGGATGGTGTGAATCTGAGGAATATATTGTGAACTGTGGAACTAGTTAACTGACTTTTAGTGCAAGAAGGGGGTGGGAGGGTGGAGGGGGGGGGGAGGAGAGGAGGAAGGGGAGCATATGTAGAAGTTACCTTAACTCAGAGAATCCAATGTTTACATCACTGGGTAGTGAGTTGTTCCTCCATGTTGTGTACAGCCTCAATCTGGCAAAGGAGGAGGCCCAGGACACATTCCTTAAAGGCACACACATTCTCATCTAGGTCCTAAAAGACTTCCCCCTTATCCTTAAACTGTGACCCCTTGTTCTGGACTTCCCCAACATTGGGATCAATCTTCCTGCATCTAGTCTGTCCATCCCCATAAGAATTATGTAAGTTTCTATAAGATCCCCTCTCAATCTCCTAAATTCTAGCGAGTATGAGCCGAGTCTATCCAGTCTTTCTTCATATGAAAGTACTGACATCCCAGGAATCAGTCTGGTGAACCTTCTCTGCACTCCCTCTATGGCAATAATGTCCTTCCTCAGATTTGGAGACCAAAACTGTACGCAATACTCCAGGTGTGGTCTCACCAAGACCCTGTACAACTGCAGTAGAACCTCCCTGCTCCTATACTCATCCCGGGGGATTTGCAATATTACTTTAATGCAACGCATTTGCTGCATTTAACATTTGAGGAGGGTGCAAAGTTATTCCAATGCAATGCATTTGTTGCATTTAACATTTTTGAGGGGTTTTGCAAGATTAGTGCAAAGCGATTTAATGCATTGAACTTCCAAGCGGGGTGGGGGAGTTGCAATATTACTTGAATGCAACGCATTTGCTGCATTTAACTTTGCGGGAGGGTGCAAAGTTATTCCAACGCGATGCATTCGTAGCATTTAACATTTGAGCTGTTTCACCCGATATGAACCCAATGGAACGTGCCTTTTATATGCTGAAGAGAAAAGTGAACGGGACTAGCCCCCAAAACAAGCATCAGCTTAAAGATGGCTGCAATGCAGGCCTGGCAGAGCATCACCAGAGAAGACACACAGCAACTGGCGATGTCCATGAATCACAGACTTCAATACACAATAGGTGCAGGAGCAGGCCATTCGGCCCTTCCAGCCAGCACCGCCATTCAATGTGATCATGGCTGATCATCCCCAATCAGTACCCCGTTCCTGCCTTCTCCTCATATGCCCTGACTCCGCTATCTTTAAGAGCCCTATCGAGCTCTCTCTTGAAAGCATCCAGAGAACCGGCCTCCCCCGCCCTCTGAGGCAGAGAATTCGACAGGCTCACAACTCTCCGTGAGAAAAAGTGTTTCCTCGTCTCCGTTCTAAATGGCTTACCCCTTATTCTTAAACTGTGGCCCCTGGTTCTGGACTCCCCCAACATCGGGAACATGTTTCCTGCCTCTAGCGTGTCTAAACCCTTAACAATCTTATATGTTTCAATGAGATCCCCTCTCATCCTTCCAAACTCCAGAGTGTGCAAGCCCAGCTGCTCCATTCTCTCAGCATATGTCAGTCCCGCCAACCCGGGAATTAACCTTGTAAACCTATGCTGCACTCCCTCAATAGCAAGAATGTCCTTCCTCAAATTAGGGGACCAAAACTGCACACAATACTCCAGGTGTGGTCTCACTAGGGCCCTGTACAACTGCAGAATGACCTCTTTGCTCCTATATTCGATTCCTCTTGTTATGAAGGCCAACAGGCCAAAACTGCACACAATACTCCAGGTGTGGTCTCACGAGGGCTCTGTACAACTGCAGAAAGACCTCTTTGCTCTTATACTCGACTACTCTTGTTATAAAGGCCAACATGCCATTCGCTTTCTTCACTGCCTGCTGTACCTGCATGCTTACTTTCATAGACTGATGAACAAGGACCCCCAGATCCCGCTGTACTTCCCCTTAACTCAACTTGACGCCATTTAGATAGTAATCTGCCTTCCTGTTTTTGCCACCAAAGTGCATAACCTCACATTTATCCAGATTAAACTTCATCTGCCATGCATCTGCTCACTCCCCAACCTGTCCAAGTCACCCTGCATTCTCATAGCATCCTCCTCACAGTTCACACTGCCACCCAGCATTGTGTCATCTGCAAATTTGCTAATGTTACTTTGAATCCCTTCATCCAAATCATTGATGTATATTGTAAATAGTTGCGGCCCCAGCACCGAGCCTTGTGATACCCCACTCGTCACTCCCTGCCATTCTGAAAGGGACCCGTTAATCCCTACTCTTTGTTTCCTGTCTTCCAACCAATTTTCTATCCATGTCAGCACTCTACCCCCAATACCATGTGCCCTAATTTTGCCCACTAATCTCCTATGTGGGACCTTATCAAATGCTTTCTGAAAGTGCAGGTACACTACATCCACTGGCTCTCCCTTGTCCATTTTCCTAGTTACATCTTCAAAAAATTCCAGAAGATTAGTCAATCATCATTTCCCCTTCGTAAATCCTTGCTGACTCGGACCGATCCTGTTACTGTTATCCAAATATTCGGCTATCTCATCTTTAATAATTGACTCCAGCATCTTCCCCACCACCGATGTCAGGCTAACTGGTCTATAATTCCGTTTTCTCTCTCCCGCCTTTCTTAAAAAGTGGGATAACATTAGCAACCCTCCAATCTGCAGGAACTGATCCTGAGTCTAAAGAACATTGGAAAATTATCACCAATGCATCCACGATTTCTCGAGCCACTTCCTTAAGTACCCTGGGATGCAGACCATCAGGCACTGGGGATTTATCAGCCTTCATTCCCATCAGTCTATCCAACACCATGTCCTGCCTAATGTGGATTTCCTTCAGTTCCTCTGTCACCCCAGATCCTCTGGCCACTACTATATCAGGAAGATTGTTGTCCTCCTTAGTGAAGACAGATCCAAAGTACCTGTTCAACTCATCTGCCATTTCCTTGTTACCCATAATAAATTCACCTTTTTCGGTCTACAAGGGTCTAACTTTGGTCTTAACTAATTTTTTTCTCTTCACATACCTAAAGAAGCTTTTACTATTCTGCTTTATATTCTTTCAATGACAATGCATACATTGCATGCAAAGGATATGCAACAAAATACTAAATATGATTACTATCTAAATGGCGTTGTTGGGAAAAGTGGAAGTACAACGGGGTCTGGGGGTCCTTGTTCATCAGTCAATGAAAGTAAGCATGCAGGTACAGCAGGCAGTGAAGAAAGCGAATGGCATACCTTAGTCGAACCGTCATCGTTCCTCATCGTCAACCTCATCGTTCCCCAGCCCCGTACGGCCCGCTTTTACCTTCTCCCCAAAATCCACAAACCTGACTGTCCCGGTAGACCCATTGTCTCTGCCTGTTCGTGCCCCACCGAACTCATCTCCACCTATCTCGACTCCATCCTATCCCCCTTTATTTAAATCCCTCCCTACCTATGTTCAAGACACCTCAGACACTCTCCGTCGTCTCCGCGCATTCCACTCTCTAGGCTCTCACCCCTCATCTTCACCATGGACGTCCAGTCACTCTACACCTCACTCCTCCACCAGGATGGTCTCGAAGCTCTCCAGTTTTTCCTCAACCAGAGAAACAACCTATACCCGGCCACTGACACCCTCCTCCGCCTAGTGGAGTTGGTCCTTACCCTCAATAACTTCTCATTTGACTCCTCCCATTTCCTCCAAATACAAGGCGTAGCTATGGGCACACGCATGGGCCCCAGCTACGCCTGCCTCTTTGTCGGGTACGTAGAACAATCCTTGTTCAATACGTACCAGGGCCCCATCCCTGACCTCTACCTCCGCTACATTGATGACTGTTTTGGTGCCACCTCCTGCACCCACACACAACTGACTGACTTCATCCGCTTCACCACCAACTTCCATCCGGCACTCAAATACACCTGGACCATTTCCAACACTACCCTACCATTCCTTGACCTCACTATCTCCATCGCAGGTGATAGACTTCATACCGACATCCACTACAAACCTACCGACTCCCATGGCTTTCTGGACTACACTTCTTCCCACCCTGCTTCCTGTAAGGACTCCATCCCCCACTCTCAATTCCTCCGTCTACGCCGCATCTGCTCCCAGGATGAGGCGTTCCACACCAGGGCATCCGAAATGTCCTCATTCTTCAGGGAACGGGGGTTCCCCTCCTCCACCATAGATGAGGCTCGCACCAGGGTCTCTGCTATACCCCGCAACACTGCTCTCTCTCCCCATCCCCCCACTCACAACAAGGGCAGAGTCCCCCTAGTCCTCACCTTTCATCCCACCAGCCGTCACAATCCTCACCTTTCACCCCACAGCCATCAGCCGTGATCCTCCGTCAATTTCGCCACCTCCAACGTGACCCCACCACTCGCCACATCTTCCCATCTCCCCCCTGTCTGCCTTCTGCAAAGACCGCTCCCTCCATAACTCCGTCAATTCTTCCCTTCCCTCCCGTACCACCTCCTCCCCGGGTACTTTCCCTTGCAACCGCAAGAGATGCAACACTTGTCCCTTCACCTCCCCCCTCGACTCTTCAAGGACCCAAGCAGTTGTTCCATGTGCTACAGAGGTTCACCTGCATCTCCTCCAACCTCATCCATAGCATCCGCTGCTCTAGATGTCAGCTGATCTACATCGGTGAGACCAAGCTTGGCGATCGTTTCGCCGAACACCTCCGGTCGGTCCGCAATAACCAACCTGACCTCCCGGTGGCTCAGCACTTCAACTCCCCCTCCCATTCCGTATCTGACCTCTCTGTCCTGGGTCTCCTCCATGGCCACAGCGAGCAACACCGGAAATTGGAGGAAATGCACCTCATATTCCGCTTGGGCAGTCTACATCCTGGGGGCATGAACATTGAATTCTCCCAACTCTGCTAGCCCTTGCTGTCCCCTCCCCTTCATCAGCCCTCTGGTTGTGTCCTCCCATCCCCCAGCCCTCGGGCTCCTCCTCCGCCCTTTTTTCCTTTTTACCTTTCTTCTCCCCACCCCCTATCAGTCTGAAGAAGCGTTTCGGCCTGAAACGTTGCCTATTTCCTTCGCTCCATAGATGCTGCTGCACCCGCTGAGTTTCTCCAGCATTTATGTGTACCTTCGATTTTCCAGCATCTGCAGTTCCTTCTTTTACACTCAACTCAAATGCTCTATGTTGATTTAGGAAATGTCAACAGAGTGGAACAAATGTACACGTGTGAAAATTCAGTCGTTCGAACTAGTGATAAACGTGACTTTAACACATTGTGGAAAACCTTCTCATGTGTCTGTTAATGTAAGTGTTTTGAGAGAGAAGGGGAGGGAGAAGGGGAGAGAGAGGGGAGAGAGAGAGAGAGGGGGAGAAAGGGGGGAGAGAGGGGGAGAGGGGAGAGAGAGGGGAGAGAGAAAGAGGGGGAAGGTAGAGAGGGGGAGAGAGAGAGGGGAGAAAGAGAGGGGAGAGACAGGGAGAGGGGGGAGAAAGAGTTTGATTTAGTTTTTTGTTTAGTTTATTATAGTTTAGCTGACTTGTTTTGTTTATAAAGAGAGAGGGGGGGAGAGAGGGGAGAGGGAGAGGTGGGGGGGAGAGAGAGGGGGGAGAGAGAGAGGGGAGAGAGAGGGAGGAGAGGGAGAGAGGAAGGAAAAGAGATGGGGAGAGAGAGGGGAGAAAGATGGGGGAGAGAAGGGGGATGGGGAGGAGAGAGAGGGGGGGAGAGAGAGAGAGAGAGAGGGGAGAGAGAGAGGAGAGAGAGAGGGGCGAGAGAGAGGGGAGAGAGAGAGGGGGGAGAGAGAGGGGAGTGAGAGAGGGGGGAGAGAAAGAGAGAGGGGGAGAGAAAGAGAGAGGGAGGAGAGAATGGAGATGAGATTTAAATGGCTCCAGGGTGAGATTAAGGAGGGACTGAAGATTGGCCAACAATGGAGGTCGACAACAAAATGGCCGCCATTAGGTTAAGTGTCTTCACTTTGTGTCACTTCCCTCTGAAGGCGACTCCGGACTGTCATGGCCGCCACAGCCAGACATTAAAACAGCTTTTGTTTCCACGAGTAGTAATGAAAAATCTGTCGCCTCCTTTTGCTTTGGTATTTTATTTAATTCACATGTTTAATCGCTAATGTGTTATTATTAATGTTTTATATGTCATTCCTAACTGTCACTGTAGGTCATGTGGTCACTTGCGGGCAGAGCACCAAGGCAAATTCCTTGTATGTGAATACTTGGCCAATAAACCTATTAATTCATTCATCATTTCCGCCTCTGTGCCCTCCTTTCCTCTTAATCCCTCCCTCCCTCCCAACGGGGCGCTCTCCCGGGGAAGAACCCGGGGTCAGCAGGGCTCCAGAGGTGAGATTAAGGAGGGATGGAAGATTGGCCAACTATGGAGTTTGACAACAAAATGGCCACCGTCAGGGTAAGTGTCCCCAGACAAGCTTGATGCAGGAAAAATGTTCCCAATGTTGGGCAATTCCAGAACCAGGGGCCACAGTATTAGAATAAAGGGGAGGTCATTTAAGACTGAGGTGAGAAAAAACTTTTTCTCCAAAAAGGTGTGAATTTATGGAATTCCCTACCACAGAGGGCAGTGGAGGCCAAATCACTGGGTGGATTTAAGAGAGAGTTACATAGAGCTCTAGGGGCTGGTGCAGTCAAGGGATATGGGGAGAAGGCAGGCACGGGTTATTGATAGGGGACGATCAGCCATGATCACAATGAATGGCGGTGCATGCTCGAATGGCCTGCACCTATTTTCTATGTTTCTATGTTTCTTCTTCAGCATGTCTGCCTCCGTACCCCTCCCTTCTTCTCAATCCCTCCCTCCCAACGGGGCGCTCTCCCGGGGAAGAACCCGGGGGTCAGCAGCGCTCCAGGGGTGAGATTAAGGAGGTATTGAAGATTGGCCATCAATGGAGGTTGACAACAAAATGGCCACCGGGGAAAGAGGAGCGAGAGAGAGATGGAGAGAGAGGGAGATGTGGAGAGAGGGCGAGAGGGAACGAGGGGAGAGGAAGAGGAGGGAGAGGGGTTGGTGAGGAGGCAATAATCCCCAGATACGCACGCATACACCCCCCTCCCTCTCTCTACCCCTTCTCTCCCTATTCTCTCTCTCTCTCTCTCCCACTTTTACCGTCTATTCTCTCATTTCCCCAAATAGTCATGTTCCCCCCTTCCCACTCTCTCTCTCTCTCCCCCTTTCTCCCCCCCCCCCCTCGCCATCGCCATTTTAGCTACTGGCAGCCAGCCATTGAAGTCAATGAGCGTGAAGCCGAGGGCGGCCATATTGGATGCTGGCATTTCCCTTGGAGCTGCAGGCGGCCATCTTGTCTACTGCCAGTCTTCCATTGTAGTCAATGGGAGAGAAGCCCTGGACGGCCATCTTAGCTACAGGCAGCCTTCATTTTTTTCTCTGTCTCGCTCCCTCTTTCTTTCTCTTTCTCTCTCCCCCCTTCTCTGGCTTCCACTTCTCCCTCTCTCCTTCTCTATCTAATTTTCCCTCTCTTCTCCAGGTGGTGGCCATCTTTGGTCAGGGCACATTGCAGTCAATGGGAGGTGAGATCGGGGAGGCGGCCATCTTTGGTCAGGGCACGTCCATAGAAACATAGACAATAGGTGCAGGAGTAGGCCATTCGGCCCTTCGAACCTGCACCGCCATTCAATATGATCATGCCTGATCATCCAACTCAGTATCCTGTACCTGCTTTCTCTCCATACCCCCTGATCCCTTTAGCCACAAGGGCCACATCTAACTCCCTCTTAAAGATAGCCAATGAACTGGCCTCAACTACCTTCTGTGGCAGAGAATTCCACAGATTCACCACTCTCTGTGTGAAAAATGTTTTTCTCATCTCGGTCCTAAAATATTTCCCCTTTATCCTTAAACTGTGACCCCTTGTTCTGGACTTCCCCAACATCGGGAACAATCTTCCTGCACCTACCCCTAAAGAATAGGCCCAAGCAACTGACAATTGAGGCTATTAAGGAATTAAAATGGAGGATTAACAATGTCTCTAATGCTTCCAGACAAATTCTGGTAGAAACACTTTCCGTTATTCTACAGACTGATGTAAGTGCTCTAGGATGGGGCGCAACTAATACTGTTTCCAGCTGTGGAGGTAGATGGTATGTGGAGGAAGTACCTTTGCTTGAAAATCAAGGTATAAATTACCTAGAGCTATTAGGAACATTCTATGGGATTAAAGCTTATTGTTCTAATATGGAAAAAATGCATGTTCAGGTACAGACCCTAACTGGGTCCCCTGCTAAGTGCGATGAATTTACCACATTTTTCACCAGCAAGGTAAAGAATATAAGAACGAATATTTCCCCTCCCACCTGTGACCTGGCTGTCTCATTGGTCTGCTCTTCAAAATTAGACAGTTTCCAACCCGTTACTCTACCCTCCCTTGTAAAACTGATCACCACCGTGAAACCTACTACCTGCCCCCTCGACACTGTCCCCTCTGCCCTCCTAAAGGACGTCATTACAACAGCTGGTCCCAGCATGCTCGCCAACTTCAACAGCTCTCTGGCCACTGGCACTGTACCTACCTGCTTCAAGCATGCGGTGGTCCAACCACTCCTGAAAAAACCTAACCTCGACCCCACCTTGCCAAGCAACTACAGACCCATTTCTAAACTGCCTTTCCTCTCAAAAGCCCTTGAAAAGGTAATTTTGTCAACTTATACCTTACCTTCACCAAAACACTATCTTGGAAACTTTCCAATCAGGTTTCAGGGCTCACCATAGCACAGAGTCTGCCTTGTTGAAGGTACACAATGACCTACTGCTCACTGTTGACTCCGGCGACTGTGCAATTCTACTCCTTCTTGACCTCAGCGCAGCATTTGATACTGTCGACCACACCATCCTAATTGACCGTCTCCGGTATGGGGTTGGTATTGATGGCACTGCCCTGTGCTAGTTCATCTCCTACCTCAAAGGTAGGAGTTTCTCGAGTAACATAGGCAACTCATTCTCCTCCCCAGCTAGTCTCTGCTGTGGGGTTCCACAAGGTTCCATCCTTGTCCCCATTCTCTTCTCCCTGTATATGCTCCCGTAAGGCCAAGTCATTGAAAGGCACGGCATTTCCTTCCATTGCTACGCAGACGATACACAACTCTATCTCCCCCTGAAGCCCAAAAAACAATCAAATCTGTTTAACCTTACCAACTGCCTCGAGGATATAAAGTGTTGGATGGCCCAGAACTTCCTCCAACTGAACGAGAGTAAGTCTGAGGTCATCCTTCTCGGCCCCTCGGACTCAATCAAAACGATAGCAGGCAGCCTTTGGAAGCCTTACCCCACTACTCAAACCTCACGTCAAAAACCTTGGCGTGATATTTGACTCAGCACTGAAATTTGACAAACAAGTCAATGCCGTGGTAAAAGCTAGCTTCTTTCAGCTTCGGACGATAGCTAAAATAAAACAATTCCTCCAGTTTGATGACCTGGAAAAGATCATCCACACATTCATCTCCTCCCGCCTAGATTACTGCAACTCCCTTTACACTGGCATCAGCCAATCTTCCCTGTCCCGCCTGCAACTGGTCCAAAACGCCGCAGCGAGACTCCTGACAGGCACCCGAAAAAGGGACCACATCACCCCGATCCTGGCCTCTCTCCACTGGCTCCCTGTGCGGTTCCGTATAAACTTCAAGATCCTCCTCCATGTCTACAAAGCCCTCAATGGGCTTGCCCACACCTACATAAAAAGACTTCTCACACACCACTCCACCTCCAGGCCCCTCAGATCGGCCGACTTGGGGTTGCTGAATATCCCACGGTCTAGGCATAAGCTCAGGGGCGACCACGCCTATGCGGTTGCAGCCCCTAGACTGTGGAACAGCATCCCCTTTCCCATCAGAACTGCCCCCTCCATCGACTCTTTTAATTCAAGACTAAAGACTTATCTATACTCCCAAGCCTTTCCTGACGTCCTCTGAATGAGGGCTACATGTATATATGTATGTAGTTTGTTTTGCTTATGCTATTCTTATAACAAATGTAAAGCACTTTGGCCAACGAGAGTTGTTTTTTAAATGTGCTGTATAAATAATGTGACTTGACTTGACTTGACTTATATTATTCAAAAACTAGACTGAGTAAATTCTATCCAAATACTTCTCCCATTTGCGATAAATGTTTATCTCAAAATGCCAATATAACACACTCTTTTGTTTCCTGCATAAAACTTTATAAATTCTGGAGCGATATCTTTGAAATGTTTACAAAATTATTCAAGATAAAAATGGAGCCTAACACTGAAATTATTATATTTGGAGTAACGGAAGAAGGAATAAATTGAACACATTTCAAAATTCATTTTTAAATTATGGGTTAATAACAGCAAAAAAACATATACTTAAATTTTGGAAAAATACACCCGTACCAACGCTTAAAATGTGGATTTCAAACTTGTTGGACACCGCACATCTTGAAGAAATGTGATTCCTCCTAATAGATAAATCAGACCAATTCTTAACGAGTTGGTCTCCATTTGTCGACTTCTTGGAAGCATATGGTGCAACAAAATCGTAGAAACCAACTGTTTCAGGACTGGGTGAAGGATGGTCAAGAATATAAATAACTATCTCCTATAATCTCCTACTATCTACTCTTTCTCTTTCTATCTCCTTTTTTTTCTCCACTTTCCCTCTTTCCCCCCTTTTCCTTTTTACACACCATACATCACACGTTTTTTCTATTTTTTATTCTGTATTCTCTCTTTCTCTCTTTTATTATTTAAACAAGATAAGAAGCAGTACATAAAATGTAACCTGCCAATATATATTAGGCACCTTGGTGCCATATTACTGTACTTACTTCTAATAAAATAAACATATTAAAAAAAAAAGAAACTTACAAAATTCTTTCGGGGTAGGTGCAGGAAGATTGTTCCGATGTTGGGGAAGTCCAGAACAAGGGGTCACAGTTTAAGGATGAAGGGGAAATCTTTTAGGACCAAGATGAGAAAAACATTTTTCACACAGAGAGTGGCGAATGGCATGTTGGCCTTCATAACAAGAGTAGTCGAGTATAAGAGCAAAGAGGTCTTTCTGCAGTTGTACAGAGCCTTAGTGAGACCACACCTGGAGTATTGTGTGCAGTTTTGGTCCCCTAATTTGAGGAAGGACATTCTTGCTATTGAGGGAGTGCAGCGTAGGTTTACAAGGTTAATTCCCGGGTTGGCGGGACTGACATATGCTGAGAGAATGGAGCAGCTGGGCTTGTACACTCTGGAGTTTGGAAGGATGAGAGGGGATCTCATTGAAACATATAAGATTGTTAAGCGTTTGGACACGCTAGAGGCAGGAAACATGTTCCCGATGTTGGGGGAGTCCAGAACCAGGGGCCACAGTTTAAGAATAAGGGGTAGGCCATTTAGAACGGAGATGAGGAAACACTTTTTCTCACAGAGAGTTGTGTCTGCGGAATTATCTGCCTCAGAGGGCGGTGGAGGCCGGTTCTCTGGATGCTTTCAAGAGAGAGCTCGATAGGGCTCTTAAAGATAGTGGAGTCAGGGGATATGAGGAGAAGGCAGGAACGGGGTACTGATTGGGGCTGATCAGCCATGATCACATTGAATGGCGGTGCTGGCTGGAAGGGCCGAATGGCCTACTCCTGCACCTATTGTCTATTGTCTATTGGAGTCTGTGATTCATGGACATCACCAGTTGCTGTGTGTCTTCTCTGGTGATGCTCTGCCAGGCCTGCATTGCAGCCATCTTTAAGCTGATGCTTGTTTTGGGGGCTAGTCCCCTTCACTTTTCTCTTCAGTATATAAAAGGCACGTTCCATTGGGTTCAGATCGGGTGAAACAGCTCAAATGTTAAATGCAACGAATGCATCGCGTTGGAATAACTTTGCACCCTCCCGCAAAGTTAAATGCAGCAAAGGCGTTGCATTCAAGTAATATTGCAAATCCCCCACCCCGCTATGAAGTTCAATGCATTAAATCGCTTTGCACTAATCTTGCAAAACCCCTCAAAAATGTTAAATGCAACAAATGCATTGCATTGGAATAACTTTGCACCCTCCTGAAATGTTAAATGCAGCAAATGCGTTGCATTAAACTAATATTGCAAATTCCCCGGGATGAGTATAGGAGCAGGGAGGTTCTACTGCAGTTGTACAGGGTCTTGGTGAGACCACACCTGGAGTATTGTGTACAGTTTTGGTCTCCAAATCTGAGGAAGGACATTATTGCCATAGAGGGAGTGCAGAGAAGGTTCACCAAACTGATTCCTGGGATGTCAGGACTTTCATATGAAGAAAGACTGGATAGACTCAGCTCATATTCGCTAGAATTTAGGAGATTGAGAGGGGATCTTATAGAAACTTAAATAATTCTTACTTTCACTTTCGGAGCAGATTTGCAAGTTTGACCCCAGCATCTGAAGAAGGGTCTCGGCCCGAAACGTTGCCTATTTCCTTCGCTCCACAGATGCTGCCTCACCCGCTGAGTTTCACCAGCATTTGTGTCCACCACCTATTAAATTCAATCGTTAGTTAACTTCAGAGTGGTGGCGTTCGTGCTTGCGCGCGTGGAGGGCGTGCGTGTGTGGAGGGCGTGTGTGTGTGTGGGCACACAATACTCCAGGTGTGGTCTCACTAGGGCCCTGTACAACTGCAGAAGGACCTCTTTGCTCCTATACTCAACTCTTTCTCTGTTTTCTTTAGTGTCCTTTCCAAATAAAATGAAAACATCTTTTACACTTTGTGGTCAACTTGATGTTTGAATTATGTTCTTCAACCAGTTTAGTCCAGTTTAGTTTAGATACAGCGCGGAAACAGGCCCTTCAGCCCACCGAGTCTGTGCCGACCAGCGATCCCCGCACACT
>JAXLNO010000444.1:0-27340 GCA_038087875.1 Malacoraja senta | reverse complement strand
ATAGATGCTGCTGCACCCGCTGGGTTTCTCCAGCATTTTTGTGTACCCACAAATGATGCATGTTGTGATTCAATGAGTCTGGAAGAAGCCAATGTTGTTTTGCCGGCTGCAGCTGCAGTCTGGGTGGAAGTTGCCTGCAGGATGGATGTTTACAGCCGGTGTGACTGGCTGAGGTGTGTTGGGAATAAATTGTTCGTAAACACGGCCAGGATTGACTGGTATTGGCTGGCAACCAGTCAGGGTTGTAATGCAAGGTACACAAAAATGCTGGAGAAACTCAGCGGGTGCAGCAGCATCTATGGAGCGAAGGAAATAGGTAACGTTTCGGGCCGAAACCCTTCTTCAGACTGATAGGGGGTGGGGAGAAGAAAGGAAAAAATGAAAAAGGCGGAGGAGGAGCCCGAGGGCTGGGGGAGGGTAGGAGACAACCAGATGGCTGATGAAGGGGAGGGGACAGCAAGGGCTAGCAGAATTGGGAGAATTCAATGTTCAAACCCCCAGGATGTAGACTGCCCAAGCGGAATATGAGGTGCATTTCCTCCAATTTACGGTGTTGCTCGCTGTGGCCATGGAGGAGACCCAGGGTTGTAATGCAATTCCTTTGTCAATTAGACAGGCCGACGCCCTTTCCACACACACACACAAACGCGCCGGTTAAAACAACAGGAACCCAAAGGGCCTGTCCCACGGGCATGCGATTCCATGCGGCAAGCGCGACCTAACCGGAAGCGGGGGCCGCGCGGAGGTCGAGGGACCGGTCCCACTTCGATCGCCGGAGCCGTATGGAGTTGTGCGGAGCTGGTCCCGACATCGCGCGGTGGTTCCAAAAAAATGACACTGTTCAAAAATTCCGTGCGGCAACGGCCTGCCGGCCCGCAGCCGCCTCGAGGCCGTACGCACCACCTCGCCGCCGTACGCACCGTCTTGACGGCACTCGACCTCCGCGCGGCCCCCGCTTCCGGTTAGGTTGCGCTTGCCGCATGCAGCCGCATGCTGGTGGGACAGGCCCTTAAAGGTGATATCGAGCAGAAAGGGGGGGGCGTCACGGTGGCGCAGCGCTGGATCTGCTGCCTTCCAGCACCGGAGACCCAGGCACAACCCAGGAGTCTGAAGAAGGGTCTCGACCCGAAACGTCACTTGTTCCTTTTCTCCAGAGATGCTGCCTGTCCCACTGAGTTACTCCAGCTTTTTGTGTCTATCAACTCCGGGTTCGATCCCGACCACGGGCGCTGTCTGTACGGAGTTTGCACATTCTCTCCGTGACCACGTGGGATTTCTCCGGGTGCTCAGGTTTCCTCCCACACTCCAAAGACCTGCTGTTTTATAGGTTAATTGGCTTCTGTAAATTATAAATAGTCCCTGGTCGGCAGTGTAGTGTAGGGAGCATCTACAGTTCCTTCTTTCTGCAGCGTGGAAACAGGCCCTTCGGCCCACCGAGTCCATGCAGACCAGTGATCATACCATACAGTAGTTCGCTCCTACACACTAGGGACAATCTACAGAAGCCAACTAACCTACAAAGCTGCACGTCTTTGGAATGTGGGAGGAAATTGAGAGGAAAAGGTAGATCAGCCATAAACTTGATGGGCCGAATGGCCTAATTCTGCTTTTATAACAATAGTCAATAGGTGCAGGAGTAGGCCATTCGGCCCTTCGAGCCAGCACCGCCATTCAATGTGATCATGGCTGATCATCCACAATCAGTACCCCGTTCCTGCCTTCTCCCCATATCCCCTGACTCCGCTATCTTTAAGAGCCCTATCTAGCTCTCTCTTGAAAGTATCCAGAGAAAGTATCCAGAGAACGTATGAACATGAAACCGGAGCACCCGGAGAAAACCCACGCGGTCCCTGGGAGAACGTACAAACTCTTGACAGACAGCACCCGTGGTCAGGATCGAACCCAGATCTCTGGCGCTGTGAGGCGGCAACTCTACCGCTGCGCCACCGTGCTGCCTTTGAGGACTGAGATTAAGAGGTTAAAGAAGGAACTGCAGATGCTGGAAAATCGAAGGTAGACACAAGTGCTGGAGGAACTCTGCAGGTGCAGCAGCATCTATGGAGCGAAGGAAATAGGCAACGTTTCGGCCCGAAACCCTTCCGGGTTTCGGCCCGAAACGTTACCTATTTCCTTCCTGAAAGGGTTTCAGCCCGAAACGTTGCCTATTTCCTTCGCTCCATAGATGCTGCTGCACCCGCTGAGTTTCTCCAGCACTTTTGTCTATCTTCGATTCTCCAGCATCTGCAGTTCCTTCTTAAACGTCAAGACCCTTCTTCAGAATTCTTCAGGATGAATCACGGCCTGTTTCGGCAACCAGGAATAAAGGCAATTACAGATAGACACAAAAAACTGGAGTAACTCAGCGGGGATAGGCAGCATCTCTGGAGAGAAGGAATGGGTGACGTTTCGGGTTGAGACCCTTCTTCAGACTTCTCAAACATCATAGACAATAGACAATAGACAATAGATGCAGGAGTAGGCCATCCGGCCCTTCGAGCCAGCACCGCCATTCAATGTGATCATGGCTGATCATCCACAATCAGTACCCCGTTCCTGCCTTCTTCCCATATCCCCTGACTCCGCTATTTTTAAGAGCCCTATCTAGCTCTCTCTTGAAAGCATCCAGAGAATCTGCCTCCATCGCCCTCTGAGGCAGAGAATTCCACAGACTCACCACTCTCTGTGAGAAAAAGTGTTTCCTCATCTCCGTTCTAAATGGCTTACTCCTTATTCTTAAACTGTGGCCCCTGGTTCTGGACTCCCCCAACATCGGGAACATGTTTCCTGCCTCTAGCGTGTCCAAGCCCTTAACAATCTTATATGTTTCAATGAGATTCCCTCTCATCCTTCAAAACTCCAGAGTGTACAAGCCCAGCTGCTCCATTCTCTCAGCATATGAGTAGAATTCCCTTGATAATGATGGAAGGGACCCTAGTGGCCTTACAACACATAAATGGTTATGGCATCTAACCATGTAAAACTGCACAATACTAGGGTTCCAAGTATGGAATTGGGGCCAGAATTGTCTTTCGACGCAGGCTCAGAGTTATGGCCAGAGTTGTCTTTCGAGGCAGGCTCAGTATTATGGCCAGGATTGGTTTTCAAGACATGCTTGGAATTCGGGCCAGAGTTGTTGCTAGAGCAGGTACGGAATTGACCTGCGTAGCCTGTTCATTGTGAAAGATACAGAATGTCGTTTCACTCGCATGTGCAGTATAAATTTTTCCGAATAGGAAACTTCGCATCTGATTTCCATAGGATACTCCCATTTACAGAGATCACCAGAGACATTTGAATTTATCTGGATAAGGACAATGATAAAAAACATTGCAAAATGGGTTAACTTCAGTTCCCAGGTTATTTACCAGATTACTAAAACCGATGCTTGAACTGCTCAGAGCTCAAAAACATTTGTTATGTCTTGACTGGAGGATATTCTAATGTTGTATGTTGCTAAATCAACTGTTTCAGCCTCAAACTATGTTTAAGAAAATTAAGGTGATACCAACTAGACTTGTTGATCATTGGGATTTACCTTTAACTATTAATTAGCCTCCGCCCTGGGGTAAGAGATTGGAATTAATAGTGATTATCTTGTTGTGATAAAGCAGCCTTCTACTCATCAAGTGTAATTGGCAATATAGTAGCTGTGATTCAGCTGTGCAAGTGGGGGAGTTTACATCGTGCAAAGTAGTAATCTCTCAAATGCCATGTAGGTCTTTATGACAGACATTATGTTATTACCAGCTGAGGCTACCAAAGTCATAATGGTGGACGAACAGTACTCAGCATTGCCCCAGTAGTCTGGTCAGTAAAATTTCAGTTATATTATAAACTGACGGGGCTCTAAGGTGGAAAATTATGAATGCCATCTCTAGTTCGGAGACGGAGGAGATTTGCATGAGTTCACAATTATTCAGTTATTGGTATCAACTACCTGTAGACACTAGGTGCATTCTATAAGTTAAAGGGTTATTGAGCGAATATGCATAATCTGCATGCTCAACGTTGAGTTGATACACTATGGTGGTGGCATATTTTAATCACATGGGTGCAATCAAGTCAGAATATCCTGTAATAATTTACCTAATCTCATTTTGCGTTAGAATATCATCATGTATAATCAATGACAACACAAAATGGGTATTGGATCATAAAGTATTTAATGAAATTATGGTTCGATGGAACACCGGATATCGATAAGTTTGTTTCCAGGCTCATTTACCGGTTGCAAAAATATGTGGCATAACAGTGGCGATAGATACATTCTCGCTTCAAGGAGAAGGAAGTTATTTTTGTCTCCCTCCATTTTGCCTCATCAGTCGGGTCTTGCAATAAAGTCAGCAAGATCCCGCTTTAGGTTGTCGTTCTGTCTGACTGGTCTATGCAGCCACGCTTCCTGCTTTTGTCGGGAATAATAATTCCACCTTATACGGTTATTCTAAACGTAAAAGTTTGCTGGTTCAGCCTGTGGCTCGGGAAACCAGCCTCTGCATGATAAAATCAATTTATTGACTTATAGATTCTGAGTAGACAGCTCTTGCGGCTCGGATTGTCAGACCGATCCATATTTGTGCTCACTGCAGGGTGCTGGGATAGCACCCAAAAAAAAAAAGCATTACATTTCCCACTTCAGGAGATGGGAAGTGTTTTGTTTGAATGCTAATGTTACATCTAATACGGTACAGATAACGGACATCTTGGAGTTCGTTTCAAATGGGTTTTTGACAATAAATTAAGTTATAGGACCATTAACTGTGCCCAACGTATCTTCCCATCATATTTGCTGCAGCAAACGGGACTCACTCTGTCGGGTTTCACCCTCTGGGATATTGACATAGTATTAAAACTATTTCACCAGGGGGCTCCAGCTACATCCTTAGCTTGGCTTGGCTCTCATATGGTAGTTATCCTCATGGTGCTGGTCTCAGCGCAACGGGTTCAGTCACTACCTTAGAAACCATCATAGATTTCAGACGCAAACAAAACCTCAAACCCGCGGTCCATGTCAACTCCCATCCCATAACCTCCACGAACTTATTTAAGTTTCTGGGCACCTATATCTGCAATAATCTAAAATGGCACATCAATGCTGACCACATCATTAAGAAAGGACAACAACGCCTATACTTCCTCAGACAGCTCAAGAAGTTCAGAGTCCACAAACACCTCCTGGTCCGCTTCTATCAATCCATCATTGAAAGCATCATCACTTCCTCAATCACAGTCTGGTACGGAAACACTGACAGTCATTCACTACACAGAATACAGCGCATTGTCTCCAAGGCCTCTAGGATCATCAACTCTCCCCTCCCCTCAATCCATTCCATTTACCTCCAACGTACCTCAAAACGGGCAACAAAGATCATCTCGGACCCCTCCCATCCAGCAAACCACCTTTTCCAGTCTCTCCCTTCAGGGAGGCGCCTTAGGTCACTTGCTACAAAATCCACCTGTTTTAAAAACAGTTTCTTCCCCTCAGCAATAAGAACACTTAATTCCCTCCAATAACTTTTTGACTTTGATGTATACAGTGTCTTGTCTATGGTTTTTGTCTGTTCTTTTGCACTATGTATTGTTGGTGAGATTTGTGATTTGTGATGTGCTTTATTATTATTGTTGTTAGTGTTGATGTGCTAAAGCAGTACCATCATGTACCGAACCCAATTACCACCAACCCTGGTCGTGTGGCAAATAAAGTTTCTATTCTATTCTATTCTATTCTACATATTGTGACTGGACAGGATGGTTACATCTGCGAATAATATTATATTTTAATGTTTAGTTAAGCAGAGCAGATGTGAAGTCTCAAACTAGTTTCATGGCATACCCCATGGACCTTTGGTTATGTATGGTGACACATATACAACAATATGTCACGGTCACGAAGAGCCTTAGAGGCTCTGAACTAGCAATGTTTGAGAATTACAAAAACTTTGTAAAAAGGTATTGGTTCAGACCATCTCCAGGTGGTGAAAACGGGGTTTGGCACATGCAGGAGGAGATACTGATATTTTTTCAAATCTCATTCCACAAGGGCTGCTACAACATCAGCAGCAAAGGTTATGTACGTTCCGCTGGACTACATCCTAGCAATTGCAGGATGGTGGAACGAACGAACATTTCATAATAACCTATTGCCAGAACAGGGGTATTTGCCAACTCTATTTTAGGTTCAGTGGTTAGTTTACTCCCGGATGAGAAGAGTTACTGTTATTATTATTTATTCATTATGAATGTTTCCCTCATCTGTCAATGAAGCAGTTGTGGTTGTGTAGCCTCGGTTCTCACGGCATGAAATCACAGAGCTTTGAAATCTTCACGGAATCACTCACGTGACTCCGAAGTAAAATAGTAAGATTAAACGAGAACTTACCAAGTTTGAAGTTTGATCTTTATTTTATGAGGAGTTACGATGAGCGATTACGTGCCCTCCGCTCCCAACCCTCTTATCATAAAGATCACTCGGTAGTTCTAGTCTGCTCTAAGTCTTACTATGTTACTTCGACTGCTGTTATCTGTGATTTCACACCGCTGCTTTGAAGATTGACGTGCGTGCGGACTGGCGGGGCTTCTTCACGCAATCGCTCATCGTAACCCCTCATAAAATAAAGATCAAACTTCAAACTTGGTAAGTTCTCGTTTAGTCTTACTATTAACCTTGTAATCTATTCCTTTCTCTCCAGAGATGCTGCCTGACCCGTTGAGTTACTCCAGCATTTTGTGTCTATCTTCGGTGTAAACCAGCATCTGCAGTTCCCTCCTGCACAGAGTATTTCAAACGGCTAGTTGTGTGAAAGGTCGGGTCATGGATGTAAAATCTGCAGACGAATTCACAGGAATAAGTTTGGAGGGAAATGAATTGACTTGTAATTCATGAGTTGTGGAATGGGATCCGTCGACCTTTCCCGAGTCTAATACCTCGATCTTATAGAAAAATATAAAGTTCTTAAGGGATTGGACGGGCTAGATGCAGGAAAAATGTTCCTCCAGTTGGGGGAGTCCAGAACCAGGGGTCACAGTTTAAGGATAAGGGGTAGGCCATTTAGGACCGAGATGAGGAAAAACCTTTTCACCCAGAGTGTTGTGAATTTGTGGAATTCTCTGCCACAGAAGGCAGTGGAGGCCAATTCACTGGATGTTTTCAAAAGTTAGATATAGCTCTTAGGGCTAAGGGAATCAAGGGATGTGGGGAGAAAGCAGGAACGGGGTGATGATTCAGGATGATCAGCCATGATCATATTGAATGGTGGTGCTGGCTCGAAGGGCCGAATGGCCTACCCCGGCACCTGTTTTCTATGTTTCTATGTTAACTCTGCTGAGGTTTACAGTCGGTTTCATATGTTTGATCCTATCAGATGTTGACGTGCGTTAGAAAGCTGTGCTGCACCCCACTGCCTCTCTGCAGCATAGGCTGCCTGCAATCTGCTGCAATCTGGCTCCGTTCCAGTTTGTGCTCTCTCTCTCTCTTTCTCTCCTCAGATGCATTCTGGCCTACACTGGATGTTTTCATTGCAATCTGCTGCAAGCTGTTTTGTGTTTCCTCATAAATGAAGATGCACCCGCTATTTTGCCAAAACATATTTGCAAACAGAGACAGATCCTTACAAATGTCACCCATTCCTTCTCTCCACAGATGCTGCCTGTCCCGCTGAGTTACTCCAGTATTTTGTGTCTACCCCTGATCTTTACAAAGATGGGTGACAGGTTAAAACCAGCAACCTGAGGTAGACACAGAGTGCTGGAGTAACTCAGTGGGTCAGGCAGCATCTCTGGAGAACATGGATGGGTGACGTATTGGGTCAGGACCCTTCTTCACACCTTCTTAGTCTGGGGAATGATCCTGACCTGAAACGTCACCCATCCATGTTCACCAGAGATGCTGCCTGACCCGCTGAGTTACGCCAGCACTTTGTGTCGATCTTTGCTCCAAGGTTAGTTTGGAAGGTACAGTGAAAAGCTTTAGTTGCGTGCTAACCAGTCAGCAGAAAGACAATACATGATTACAATCGAGCCATTTACAGTGTACAGATAGATGAACCAGCATCTACAGTTCTTTGTTTCTACATATACAACCTGGTCTGATCTTGAACCCAATTCCTGTTAAGAAATGGCTTGATAAACAAAATCTTTGCATCAGTATTCAATCACAGGGTGAGGACACCCACCTCCACTGATCTGTGATATCCACTGTAGACAAAAATGCTGGAGAAACTCAGCGGGTCAGGCAGCATCTATGGAGCAAAGGAATAGGTGACGTTTCGGGTCGAGACCTTTCTTCAGACTAATGTCCCCTGAAGTGGCCGATTTTTAACTCGGGGACAAGAGGGACTGAATGGTGGAGAGCATGTCGACTGGTTACATCACGGTTTGGTTACTCAAAGCCCAGCAACAAAGGAGATTACAAAGAGTGGCGGACAGTGCCCGGTCCATCGCGGGTACTGACCTCCCCACCATCGCGGGTACTGACCTCCCCACCATCGCGGGGATCTGTAGAAGATGCCACCTGAAAAAAAGGCAATTGGTATCATCAAGGTATCATTGGTACCGCCTTTGCGGTTGCAGCTCCTAGCCTGTGGAACAGCATCCCTCTTCCCATCAGAACTGCCCCCTCCATCGACTCCTTTAAGTCGAGACTTAAAACTCATCTCTACTCCCAAGCCTTTCTTGACGTCCTCTGAGCGAGGGCTATATGTATGTAGTGATGTTTGTATTTAATCTATGAACCACTGTTGTTTGTTATACTATTCTTATACCAATGTAAAGCACTTTGGCCAACGAGAGTTGTTTTTTAAATGTGCTATATAAATAAAAGTGACTTGGCTTGATCAAAGACCCACACCACCCTGGCCATGCTCTCATTTCATTGAAGATCAGCACAAAATGCTGGAGTAACTCAGCGGGACAGGTACCATCTCTGGAGAGAAGGAATGGGTGGCGTTTCTGAGGATGGCCAGACCCATCCTCAGACCCGATCTTCTTCTCGACCCGAAATGTCACCTATTCATTTTCTCTAGAGATGGTGCCTGTCCCGCTGAGTTACTCCAGCATTGTATGTCTATCTTTGGTGTAAGCCAGCAGTTCCTTCCTACACATGCCCTCCCATTTCACACCTGCCATTGGAAGGAGGTACAGCAGTCTGGAATCCATGACCGCCAGCTTCAACAATACCTTCTCCCCAGCACCCAGCAGGCTCTCAAACACAGCACAGAACTATCAACTATTGACTTTTTTTGGTTGCTTCTTCTTCTTCTTCTTTCCCTGTGCATCCCGTTACAAATGTTGGCCTCGCTGTCATCGTCCGTCCTGAAAAGGACGCGAGCTTCCGGCGACAATCAGTGGGAGCCATCGCTTGTCGCAGTAGATGATGGTGGTAGCGGAATTAGCTCAGGATACGTCCAGTTTCCAGCCCCGCGACATGGACGCTTCTGCTATGGGGCCGTTTGATTGCATTAAAGACTGGGATGTTTTTCACTAGTGTTGGGGTAATTGATTTAATTTTTTGGTTTAATACATGTTAATATATGATATATCCCTGGTATATATTCATACCAGTGATATGAATATTGATTTCTCTAACTTCAAGTAACCCCGGCATTCCCTATCTCTCCCTATCCCTCCCCCACCCAAGTCACACCAGCTTCTCGTTCTCACCCAACAAACAGCTAACAATGGCCTGTTTCCTTAATCATTGTTACTTTTTTTGCACATCTTTCATTCATTTGATCTATATCGCTCCACATCATTGTCTATATCTCTTGTTTCTCTTTCCCGCAACTTGCAGTCTGAAGAAGGGTCTCGACCCGAAACGCCGCTCATTCCTTCTCTCCAGAGATGCTGCCCGTCCCGCTGAGTTACTCCAGCATTTTGTGTCTGTCTTCGATTTAAACCAGTGTCTGCAGTTCCTTCCCGCCCATGTTATCTATGAGTATTGTGTTTACAGAACTGTTATGCTGCTGCGTAGGAATTTAATTGTTCCATTATCGATACATATGACAATAAAACACTTTCGACTTTTCACTTGAACATCACATAAATCGCAGAATCTTCTGTCTGGAGAAGCATCTTTGTTTCAGATTAAAATCCTCCACCATTAATTGCAAACTAGGTTCAAGAAAATATGAACATGTTTAGCTTGCAAACATTTCTCCTTTAGTTTAATTGCCTGTTAGCGAATGCTTGTCACATGCCTTTCTGCATTATGTTCGTGACTAGAGGGAATCTTTAATGGCTGCAAAATACTTTGGGAATATCGACGCAAGGGAATGCAGATGCTTTTTCACAAATAAAAAGGCAAAGTGCTGGAGTAACTCAGCGGGTCAGGTGGCATCTCTGGAGAAAAGGAATAGGTGACGTTTCGGGTCGATAGACAATAAACAATAGACAATAGGTGCAGGAGTAGGCCATTTGGTCCTTCGAGCCAGCACCGCCATTCAATGTGATCATGGCTGATCATCCCCAATCAGTACCCCGTTCCTGCCTTCTCCCCATATCCCTTGACTCTGCTATTTTTATGGGCTCTATCTAACTCCTTCGGTCTGTAGAAGGGTCTCGACCCGAAATGTCACCCATTCCTTCTATTCAGAGATGCTGCCTGGCCCGCTGAAAATTCTCCAGCATCTTCGGTGTAAACCAGCAGTAAATCTGCAGTTCCCTCCTAAACCGATCAATTCACGTACGGGTGGACAACAGCTCTTGGCCTTGCTAACAGTGCTTGCTTCCCAAGTAATGCTTTAATAAATAAAAATTATTTTGCTGTTTGGTGTACATCACCAGATTTTTCAGGACTCGGATATGTGATTAGAATGAATAAGTGGGAAGGATAGCCAGCTTATTACCAAGTGTTCACTTTCATATTGGGCTGTCAAGGAGATAATTAGGGAGTGTTTGCTGTCCAAATATAGATCTTAAAACACTTCCTTGCGTCTGATGGGTTTATTGCATCTTAATTCCTCATCAATCTATGAAATGCTTGAGAACTGTATTCCCTCATGCCCCATCTATCACACTCTGTGTTCATCTCATGAATCCAGAGACCATTTTAATGAATCTGCTTATGGTTTCAAGATGCTTTGGAAGCTGTCCTCCATTCATGGACTGGATTTAGAGTCAGAGTCACAGAGTGATACAGCGTCCAAGATGGCGGCCAAGATGGCGGCCAAGATGGCGGCCAACCCAGCGTGCATTTGTCTGCTCGCCACAGAAGCAGCTCTACAAACACATATTACAACCACTCCACGCTCTTAAATCTCTCTCTCTACAGCACCATTTCTTCTCTGCGCACTTTAAACGTCTCGATCGTAATTATTCAGATACAGATTCAGATTCATGTGTTGTCTTTCCGCTGACTGGATAGCACGCAACAAAAGCTTTTCACTGTACCTCGATACACGTGACAATAAACCGAACAGAACCTTTTCTTGAACGTTGGGATAGTCCCAGCCTTAACTATCTCCTCCGGCAGCTCGTTCCATTCACCCACCACCCTTTGTGTGAAAACGTTACCCCTCAGGTTCCGATTAAATCTTTTCCCCTTCACCTTAAACTCATGTCCTCATGTCCTCGATTCACCTGCTCTGGGCAAGAGAATCTGTGCATCTAATTTGTACAAAATTAAACAGTTGAGTTTGGGTTCCAGAAATGCGAATTTCCTCGAAGCTCGAAAACATTTTCGTCTTTACGGGAAACAGAATCCAGATGGGAGCGTTGTTTTGCATTGGAAGGGTTGAATATAAGTGTATTTGAAGAATACATTGTGGACGGCTCGATTGTAATCATGTATTGTCTTACCGCTGTCTGGAGAGCACGCAACAAAAACTTGTCACTGTACCTCTGTACACGTGACAATAAACTAAACTAAACTAAACATTGTGGGCTGAAGGGCCTGTTCCCGTGCTAGACACAAAAAGCTGGAGTAACTCAGCAGGACAGGCAGCATCTCTGATGAGAAGGAATAGGTGACGTTTCGGGTCAGTCTGAAGAAGGGTCTCGACCCGAAATGTCGCCCATTCCTTCTCTCCAGAAATGCTGCCTGTCCCGCTGAAGTACTCCAGCATTTTGTGTCTACCGCAGGTTTGTAGGTTAATTGGCTTCTGTAAGTTGTAAATTGTCCCTCGTGTGTGTAGGATAGTGTTGGTGTACGGGGATCGCTGGTCGGCACGGACTCAGTGGGCTAGGGTAGTGTGTAGTATAGTGTGTTCTAGTGCGTAGGGTAGTGTGTAGTATAGTGTGGTGTATGTGGTTCGCTGGTCGGCGTGGACTCGATGGGCCGAAGGGCCTGTTTCTCGAAAGTCTAAACCTCAGCGTACTTACGTATGCGTATGGTACTAACTCAACTCGACTAACCTTGCTGGCTCGAAGGGCCGAATGGCCTACTCCTGCACCTATTGTAAAAAAAGATTGGAAATTATCCAATCTCCAGCTGATTGGATAATTCAACACATTGCATGGAGACAGCTGCTGAAAGCGTCTAAAAATTGTCTCCTGATGGTGTTACTAGGCATGGAATCGATGGGCCAAAGGGCCTGTTGTATCTCTTTAGTCAGAGTGTAGTTGATCTGTGGAACTCATTGCTTCAGAGGGCTATGGAGGCCAAGTCAGTGGATATTTTTAAGGCAGAGATAGACAAATGATTGATAGGACGGGTGTCAAGGGTTATGGGGAGAAGGCAGAAAAATGGGATAGAGAGGCAGAGATCAGCGGAGTGGATTCGATGGGCCGAATGGCCTGATCCTACTCCTATAACTTGTGACGTCTGAAGTCTGAAATCCTTTTTTGTCTTTTTTTGGCATTGATCCAAAGTTTGCTGCTGGAAAATTAACATGTTTTCAAAATTGAGGGACTTTCTTTGGGTTTGTCTGCTGTGCAGGAACAGGCTTGTTTTCTAACATTCCTCCCTGACGTGGGGGCCCGGCCTTTTGCTCAGAACAGGACACTTTCAAAGAAAGCAACGCTTTTCAGTCACGGCCGGTGAGGATTGCCTGACCCCCACCTGAACTCTGGTAATGGGCTGTACATTTTAACACCGACCGACCGACTATTGGGATCCGAATTTAAAACAAGAGCAAAAGTTTGCCATGCATTAAGTTTGGGGTTTCTCCCCCCCTACCCCCTCCCCCCTCCCGTCCTCCCATGTAGAGCAACATCAGAAACTATGAAAACTAAATATATCCCCCTCCCTAAACTTGCATCTGTCATAATTTCCCATTCCTGCTTTATTTCTGAAACCAGTAAGTGGATAAATCATTAGCACGGAAGAATGCACAAGGCATACATGATTGAGTGAAACCTCTTGTGTATAAATCACCAGCTCTGCGTTCTTGAAGTTATTTTCCTCCTTGTTCCGGCAGATGGATTGACTGAAGGATACAGCGTAGGAAACAGGCCCTTCGACCCATCGAGCCCCTGCCGACCATTGATCAGCCATCCACACCACTTCTAGGTTATCCCACACTCTCACCCACTCTCTACACTTTAGGGGGACAATTTACAGAGGGCTGATTGGGGCGGCACGGTGGCGCAGCGGTAGAGTTCCAGACTCACAGCGCCAGAGACCCGGGTTCGATCCTGACAACGGGCGCTGTCTGTTTGGAGTTTGTACCTTCTCCCCGTGACCACGTGGGTTCTCTCCGGGTGCTCCGGTTTCCTCCCACACTCCATAGACGTACAGGTTTGTAGGTTAATTGGCTTTGTGTGTGTCTAGTGTGTGTAGGATAGTGCTGGTGTACGGGGTTCACTGGCCGGGACTCAGTGGGCTGAAGGGCCTGTTTCCACGCTGTATCACTAAACTAAACGAAACTAAATTAACACACAAACCCGCACATCTTAGGGATGTGGGGGGAAACTGGAGCACCCGGAGGAAACACACTGGGTCACAGGAAGAACGTTCAAACATCATACAGACAGTACCCGAGTTCAGTATCTAGCTGAGTAACTCAGCGGGACAGGCAGCATCCCTGGAGAGAAGGAGTGGGTGATGTTTCGGGTCGAGACCCTTCTTCAGACTGGTTAGGGATAAGGGAAACTAGAGATATAGACGGTGATGTAGAGAGATAAAGAACAATGAATGAAAGATATGCAAAAAACGTAACGATGATAAAGGAAACAGGCCATTGTTAGCTGTTTGTTGGGTGAGAATGAGAAGCTGGTGCGTCTTGGGTGGGGGAGGGATGGAGAGAGAGGGAGAGGGAATGCCAGGGCTACATGAAGTGAGTGAAATCAATATTCATACCACTGGGCTGCAAGCTGCCAAAAGCGAAATATGAGATGCTGTTCCTCCAATTTGCGTTTAGCCTCACTCTGACAATGGAGGAGGCCCAGGACAGAAAGTTCTGTGTGGGAATAGGAAGGAGAATTAAAATGTTTTGCAACCGGGAGATCAGGTTTCAAGGTATTGTTGGATGCAAGCCTCAACAAGATGACACGCCAACTACACTGACATTGGCAGCTATGACAGTTGCCCAAGGAAGCCTGCCTTTTCCACCAAGGGCCGCTCCGTGTAAAGAGAATCGGGACACCTTTCTCAACACTAGTGGCATCGACGCACCTTGACCCATGTTATAGAGGCCAGACAACCCGTGGAGATGAACAGAGGCAGAAAAAGCTGGGGCAACTCAGCGGGCCAGGAGAACAAGAATAGGCACCGTTTCGGGGTCCTAACCCTTCTTCAGAGGTGGGGAGGGGGGGAGAGGAAACAGCGCGGAGGCGAGAAAAAGTCTGAACAAATCGGGTCTGGATGCAGATGACCTCTGGAGCCCACAATGGCCCATTGTTGGCTGGGGAAGGTGTGACAATGAGGGGGACACAAGGTGTGAACAGCGGAATTAGGGGGATGACTGGTGCAGGGGGCGAGAGGGAGAGACGGGGGGGGGGGGGGGAGGGGGGAGGGAATGCTGGAGTTACTTGAAATTAGATAAATCTACGTTAATACCAGTGGGTTGTCCGAGCTGGGTATGAATGAATGGGTATTATTAATTAATTCATTGATTACTACTTTATTACCACATGTGAACCAACCTTGGTTCTTGCGGGCACAAGGAACTGCAGATGTTGGGATCTTGGGAAAAACACAGAGTGCTGGAGGAACACAGCGGGTCAGGCAGCCTCTGTGGAGGGAATGGACAGACGATGTTTTGGGTCGGGACCCTTCCTCACTCAATCAGAAGAAGGGTTCTGATAATAACGAATGGAGTGGTTCTGATCGATTTAGTGTCTTGTCCATCATGTCAATAAATCACTTTGATTTTAAGAGGGGAGTAGCTGGAAAAGTATATTCACGATTTTAAAACCGGGGGTGGCACGGTGGCGCAGCGGTAGAGTTGCTGCCTCACAGACCCGGGTTCGATCCTGACCACGGGTGCAGTCTGTATGGAGTTTGTACCTTCTCCCCGTGACCACGTGGGTTCTCTCCGGGTGCTCCGGTTTCCTCCCGCACTCCAAAGACGTGCAGGTTTGTAGGTTAATTGGCTTTGTGTGTCCCTAGTGTGTGTGGGATAGTGCGAGTGTGCGGGGATCGCTGGCCGGCGAGGACTCGGTGGGCCGAAGGGCCTGTTTCCACACTGTATCACTAAACTAAACTAAGCTAAATTAACACACAAACCCGTGCATCTTTGGGATGTTGTGATTTTACGGAGTTTGTACGTTTTTCCAAACTATCTCAAAACACAAAATATCAAACTAAAACGGAGACTGCTGTGAAGTAAGTGTGTGGGTTTGAGCTTTGTCGCGGCCAAAACCAGGGATCAAATGCGCTCAGGACTGAAGGATTGCTCGAGAAAAAATTACCACCTGGTTTCCAGAAACGGATGTCAGGAAATCGCAGCTGCAGTTAGTTCATCCAACGACAGATGGAAAAATAATAGACGTCTGATATTCGGCCGGTGGGAAATCATCCTTGCCCGAAGTGTTTATACGCTGCCCCGCACTTCTCACTGTTTAAACTCTTTTCAATGTCCTGGATAAATTGCACTTGTCAGTAAAGGTCCTGTCAGCCTGATGCAGATTGAATGCACAGCTGAAAGCTGCAGTGAACAACACAACACAACCCTCCCTGCGGACAAGATGTAGAAACATAGAAACATAGAAAATAGGTGCAGGAGTAGGCCATTCGGCCCTTCGAGCCTGCACCGCCATTCAATATGATCATGGCTGATCAACCAACTCAGTATCCTGTACCTGCTTTCTCTCCATACCCCCTGATCCCTTTAGCCACAAGGGCCACATCTAACTCCCTCTTAAATATAGCCAATGAACTGGCCTCAACTACCTTCTGTGGCAGAGAATTCCACAGATTCACTACTCTCATCTCGGTCCTGAAAGACTTCCCCTTTATCCTTAAACTGTGTGACCCCTTGTTCTGAACTTCCCCAACATCGGGAACAATCTTCCTGCATCTAGACTGTCCAACCCCTCAAGAATTTTGTAACTTTCTATAAGATCCCCCCTCAATCTTCTAAATTCCAGCGAGTACAAGCCGAGTCTATCCAGTCTTTCTTCATATGAAAGTCCTGCCATCCCAGGAATCAGTCTGGTGAACCTTCCTTAGGAAGGAACTGCGGATGCTGGTTTAAACCGAAGTTAGACACAAAAAGCTGGAGTAACTCAGCGGGACAGGCAGTGTCTCTGGAGCGACAGACTGGGCCATGTTTCCGGTCGAGACCCCTTCTTCAGTTTTAATCTGGATAAAGGCCTCGACCCGAGACATCACCCATTCCTTCTCTCCAGAGATGCTGAGTTACTCCAGCTTTTTGTGTCTATCTTACATAGAAGGCAGCAGTGCTGAACGACTATCCACCTCATTGGTGCCCCTTGGACTGTCTTTGATCGGACATCGTGCAGGAAGGGCTGCTTACAACCCAGCGGTATGAATATTTATTTATCTAACTTCAAGTAACATTTGCATCCCCTCTCTCTCTGTCCCTCCCCCACCCAAGTCGTTGTAACCAGCTTCAAAGTAGTCTTGTGTTTAAGAAGGAACTGCAGATGCTGGAAAATCGAAGGTACACAAAAATGCTGGAGAAACTCAGCGGGTGCAGCAGCATCTATGGAGCGAAGGAAATAGGCAACGTTTCGGGACGAAACCCGGAAGGGTTTCGGCCCGAAACGTTACCTATTTCCTTCCTGAAGGGTTTCGGCCCGAAACGTTGCCTATTTCCTTCGCTCCATAGATGCTGCTGCACCTGCTGAGTTTCTCCAGCATTTGTGTGTACCTTCAAAGTAGTCTTGTTCAGTCTCATTGTCTGTAACTCGTTTTCACCTAGGCCACATCAAGAATGGCCTGTTTCCTTTATCGTCATTACTTTTTTTTGCATATCTTTCCTTCATTTGTTCAATATCTCTCTTCATCACCGTCTATATCCCTCAGAAGGGTCTCGACCCGAAACGTCACCCATTCTTTCTCTCCAGAGATGCTAAAAAATAATGGTGATAAAGGAAACAGGCCATTGTCAGCAGTGGGCGAGATGAAAACGAGTTGCAGATGATGGGACTCAACAAGACAACTTTGAAATTGGTCCAAGGACATGGGAGGGGGAGGGGGAGGGGTTGGAGGGGGTTATTTAAAGTTAGACATCAATATTCATCCCGCTGGATGTAAACTGGCCAAACGCTGACATGCTAACAACCACAATCGCCTGAGTTTAATTTAACCCGAAAAAGAGTACCAGAACTCCTGAATAATTAGATTAGATTGATGTCATGAACCCCAGGGAATATCGGCTGGGATTGGCAGCTTTAGAGGCACCTCTCCCTCGCGCAGAGACAGGCGGAGAAATGGCCTTATTTACGTTTCAAACCAGTGGATGGAGAGCGTGATAGGCAAGTAGAAAGATAAAGAGAGAGTGACAAAGCAAACGGATATCATAACCTCCAAAGATCCAAATAGTAAATTTGGAAGAAACTTTTTTTTTACCCAGAGATGATTGGGGACTAAGGGCGGTAGAGTTGCTGCCTCACAGCACCAGAGACCCGGCTTCGATTCTGACTACGGACGCTGCCCGTACGGAGTTTGTACGTTCTCCCCGTGACCTGCGTGGGTTTTCTCCGAGAACTTCGGTTTCCTCCCGCAATCCAAAGACGTGGGGAGGTTTGTCGGTTATTTGACTCGGTAAAACATGTAAATTGTCCCAAGTGTGTGTAGGATAGCGCGGGGATCGCTGGTCGGCGCGGACTCGGAGGGACGAAGGGCCTGTTTCCATGGTGTATCTCGAAACTTAACTAAAACTCTTAAACAGTGACGTGCTGTAGGTTTCGAGTAGTTCAGATGCATATGATATGAATGCATTTAAAGGCAAGTCGACGTATATGTGAGAGAGAGAGAAACAAGTAGAATAATTATACAGGAGGAAATGTAGCAAGATTGTCAAGTGGTTTAGACTGTGTATTAAATGTAAGTTTATATGGCTACCACAGAGAATATTTTATGGAGAATTGTAAATTTAAAGAGATACAGATGTTGCAAATCTGAAACGGAATCAGAAAATGCTGGAAGCACTCACCAGGTCAGGCAGCATCTGTGGAAAGGGAAGCGAGAATAACATTTCAGGTTGGACATGCTGACTGACATGCTGAGGGTTGTCAGCAGTTTCTGTTTTCTTTCTAATGGAGAAATGTTTGCAGGATTTAGAGAAGAGGTGGGTCGTTTAGAATTAAATCGCCTTTATTGTCATTCAAACAAACAAAGGTTTGAACAAAATTTCATTCCCTGCAGTCATAACAGCAAAAAAACCCACAAATTAACACAATTCCAAGGGTTTCGTCCCGAAACGTTGCCTATTTCCTTCGCTCCATAGATGCTGCTGCACCCGCTGAGTTTCTCCAGCACTTTTGTCTACCTTCCACACAAACATCCATCACAGTGAATCTCCAAACACCCCCTCACTGTGATGGAAGGCAAAAGTCTTATCTCTTCCCTGTTCTTAGTTTAGTTTAGTTTAGAGATACAGCGCAGAAACAGGCCCTTTGGCCCACCAAGTCCGCACCGACCAGCGATCCCCGCACATTAACACTATCCTACGCACACTACAGACAATTTTGCACATACCAAACCAATTAACCTACAAAGCTGCACGTCTTTGGAGTGTGGGAAGACACCGAAGATCTCAGAGAAATCCAACGCAGGTCACGGGGAGAACGTACAAACTCCGCACAGACAGCACCCGTAGTCGGGATCGAACCCGGGTCTCTGGTGCTGCCCAGTAGGTGAGTTTTTGAAGGAGCTGGCTCAGACATGAAGGGCCAAATGGCCTCCTTCGGTACTGCCTCATTCGTCTGACTCTTGGACCCCACCGTATATCAGGCTGACCATTTGAAGGAAGGATGGTGGATAATATTGGACTGGTGATTCACGTAGAGATCAGGGACTATCGCAACATTTAAGAAACATGTGGACAGGTACATGGATAGGACAAGTTTAGAGAGATATGGGCCAAATGCAGGTGTAGATGGGACATGTTGGCCGGTGTGGGCAAGTCAGGCCAAAGGGCCTGTGTCCACACTGTATCTCTCATGACTCAATAACTCTGAATGTTTAAAACGGTTTGCAGTTTTTTGTTTTCCTTATATTTTTTTTATCACAAATAAAGCTTATTTTTGAAAGTAAGTTGAAAAGCAGTATTCCCAAAGTCGCTGCCATAATGCCAGTGACTGGAAAATTCAACAAGCAAGCAATACTCCCTTCTAATGAAAAGAAAATCTTTGTTCAGGCCTCATTACACCATATGGCTCCACTAAGACAAATATGCAATATTGTTATGAGATTCTAAATTGTTTGCCAACAATTCTTGGTCTCAGTTCCAGAGTGGGATCTCATCCAAGTGCCTGATGAACCTCATAGATTTCAGTAATTCTCTTTTATGGAACTTTCACATGCAGACCACATACCGATCAAAAAACAAAAAGGGTTCTTCAGCTTCCCGTGCTGGAGTTATCTAGTCCAAGAAAGTGTCTACCTGTCTCAAAATACACAATTCCAACCCGCACCAAGCGATTTTCCGTTTTCGTTGAAGGCACCGGATTCCTGATCCATCCACGCTGCCTCCTATAAAATGTTCCTAATGATCAAATTGTTGTGGTGATTATATGAGGAATGCTTTCCCCACTACCTAATGCGTCCTCGAAACATGGCATGAAAATCCAAGCATTTCTCCCCAATGTAAGTCGACCAACAGCAACCGATGGTATTTGACTCAAGCTGCTGACTAAAGGGCCTGTCCCACTTACGCGACCTTTACAGGCGACTGCCGGCAACCGTCAGAGGTCGCTGAAATCAGCGGCGACCAGAAAGACGCGACGACTCTTTGTAGACCTCTCACGACCATAGGAGACCTCTCCCGACCATACAGGCTGTACGGTCTTGAGAGGTTACCCGCTAGAGGTCGCCTGTATGGTCGTGAGAGGTCTCCTATGGTCGTGAGAGGTCTCGAAAGAGTCGTAGCGTCTTGCTGGTCGCGGCTGAATTTTCAACATGTTGAACATTTCGGCGACCTCTGACGGTTGCCGGCAGTCGCCTGTAAAGGTTGCGTAAGTGGGACAGGCCCTTAAATCTTCAGATGCACTCTGAATGCACAAAATCGCCATTTATCCTTTAAACCCATTGAATCTTTGACTTTTTAGAGATACAGAGAGAAAGCCCTACAGCCCACCATTTCCGCGCCGACCAGCAATCACAGGTGAACCATCCTACCAACAACTAGAGAGCAGTCCTGGACTATTATCGGCCTCATTGGAGACCCTCAAGCTATCTTTAGGTAGACAAAAAAGCTGGAGAAACTCAGCGGGTGAGGCAGGCGTCATATGGAGCGAAGGAATAGGTGATGTTTCTGGTCGAGACCCTTCTCAGCGGGTGAGACAGCACCTATGGAGCAAAGGAATAGATGACGTTTCGGGTCAATAGACAATAGACAATAGACAATAGGTGCAGGAGTAGGCCATTCAGCCCTTCGAGCCAGCACACCATTCAATGTGATCATCGCTGATCATCCCCAATCAGTACCCCGTCCCTGCCTTTTCCCCATATCCCCTGACTCCGCTATCTTTAAAAGCCCTATCCAGCTCTCTCTTCAAAGCATCCAGAGAACCTGCCTCCACCACTCTCTGAGGCAGAGAATTCCACAGACTCACAACTCTCTGTGAGAAAAAGTTCCTCATCTCCGTTCTAAATGGCTTACACCTTATTCTTAAACTGTGTGGCCCTGGTTCTGGACTCCCCCCAACATCGGGAACATGTTTCCTGCCTCTAGCGTGTCAAACCCTTAACAATCTTATATGTTTCGCTCCATAGATGCTGCCTCATCCGCTGAGTTTCTCCAGCATTTTTGGCTACCTTCGATTTTTCCAGCATCTGCAGTTCCATCTTAAACAACTCAAGCTATTATTGATCGGCTTTATCTTGCTTTATCAATATGATCAGCCATGATCACATTGAATGGCAGTGCTGCTTGGAAGGGCCTCCTGCACCTATTGTCTATTGTCTATTGTCTCAATGCTATTCACTTTATTCCCTTCATCCTGTAACTGTACACTGTGGACGGCTCGATGGTAATCACGTATTGTCTTTCCGCTAACTGGTTAGCACGCAACAAAAGCTTTTCACTGTACCTCAGTACACGTGACAATAAATTAAACTCAACTCACTTGTTGTACGAGGATCGCTGGTCGGTGTGGACTCGGTGGGCCGAAAGGCCTGTTCCGAGCTGTATCTTTAAACTTAACTACAGCACACAACTGTTTAGAGTTCTTAATCCCCTCTGAGTAATAAAGATTCTTCCAAATGTTTCTATTTGAATCTTTGGAGGATATGATATCCTTTGCAAGAGTACCATTAGGCCATTCGGCCCATCAAGTCTACTCCGCTATTCAATCATGGCTGCTCTATCTCTCCCTCCTAACCCCATTCTCCTGCCTTCTCCCCATAACCCCTGACACCCGTACCAATCAAAAATCTATCTATCTCCGCCTTAAAAATATCCACTGTCTTGGCCTCCACAGCCTTCGGTGGCAAAGAATTCCACAGATTCACCACCCTCTGACTAAAGACATATCTCCTCGTCTCCTTCCGAAAAGAACGTCCTTTAATTCTGAGGCTGTGACCTCTGGTCCTAGACTCTCCCACTTGTGGAAACATCCTCTCCACATCCACTCTATCCAGGCCTTTCACTATTCAGTGATGTTTCAATGAGGTCCCCCCTCAATCTTCTAAACTCCAGCGAGTACAGGCCCAGTGCCGGCAAATGCTCATCATAGGTTAACCCACTCATTCGAGTGATTTTTGTTCGATGGTTCAATGGTGCTCTGTTTTCACATGTGCTAGGTACAAATGCTCAGTGGAACGATTTTATTAGAAACAGTCCAGTAGAGTGATGCCATACCATCTCCGATTAGTAAGTGTACCATAAATGTCTACTGAGCCCGCATGCAAGAGGCGCCATGTTTTGGGGCCATTTTCGGAGTCCAGTCCGCGCTCCGGTTGTTGTGAGCGGTGCCCAATCCAGGCGAGCCCCAGGCTGCTGCAGGGCCTCCAGCCGTCACCTTCCTTGGATCGACCAGCGAGCCGACGTCCCTCTCCTCGCCAGCCCACCTTTGTTCCCCGGGGGCTGGGAGACTCCCGCAGCCGATACCTCGAGGGCCGGACTCAGGTCCCCTCTCCTCTCCTCCAACATCACTCCTCGCCCCTTTGCGTCCGTCATGGTAGACCTTGTTCCAGTTCCTTGTGTCTACAATCGCCGTGCAAATTCAGTTTCTTGATACTGATGCAGAGAAAGATTTGGAGGTCAGATCAATTGCAACTTACTAAACATTAGTCTTTACACCGCTATTTTAAAACATCTTCAGTGTTTAAAAGCAGTTGGTTCTAAGATTAAGCTGTCTCGATACTATTTATTTTCTTTCTGTTGGATAAAACGGTCAATAAATTGAGCTGGTGAATGGATATCCTTGCTCAACGCTAAAATCCACCTAACACAGCAGGCACACCCTGCAACCTCGATCAAAAGTCAAGAGTATTTAATTGGCAACGGAACGAGGAAATTCCTACTTGTTTACCGAGATGATCGAGCTTTCTCGAGCCCATTAATGCAACAACACACAAATAAATATGCTACGACCAATAATGCAATAATTTAATAATTTGCAACATGTCTTGGACGGCACGGTGGCGCAGAGGTAAAGTCGCTGCCTCACAGCGCCAGAGACACAGGTTCAATCCTGACTACGGGTGGCTGTCTGTACGGAGTTTGCACGTTCTCCCCGTGACCTGCGTGGGTTTTCTCCGGGTGCTCCGGTTTCCTCCCACACTCCAAAGACGTGCAGGTTTGTAGGTTAATTGGCTTTGGTAAAAATTGTAAATTGTCTCTAGTTGTGTAGGTTAGTGCCAGTGTACAGGGTTATTGCCAAGGTATGCAAATAGTCGCACGCATACAAAGTTACAAATCCCCTCTCCCCCTCACCCCCAGCCCAGCTCCAGTGCCCCCTCCTCCCTCCCTCGCGGCCACCAGGTCCTCCTTTGTTCCTTCCCTCGGCAGCAACGACCTCGCTTCCATCGTCGTCCGTCGGGTCGGTGCCATCATCGACCGCCACGCCGAACTCTCCACTATCGCCACTGGGTCCTCTCCGGACACCTCCACAGCGCCGACCCAGGCCCCAGCCGTGGGCGCCACAGATCCAGGGGCCATCAACTGGCGGCGGCGAGCGGGCTCCGACCTACGGGAGGTCCGGCCTCGCTGACTAAAGGGCCTGTCCCACTTGCCGATATATTTGGCGACTGCCGGCGTCATTGACTGACGTATCAGGTCATGAAAAATACGCGGCGTTACGCGGCGTGATGACGTATCGACGCGCGGTGTTTTTTCAAGTGTCACTGGATTTTGAAATGTTCAAAATCTTTTGGCGACCCTGATATGACGCCGGCAGTCGCCGAAAAAATCGCCAAGTGGGACAGGCCCTTTAGGCCAAATCAAAGGTCATGCTTCACAAAAACCTGTCCTGGCGATATCCATCGCGTCCGCCAGTCTCCCCGTCTCCACCACTCCCATTAGGCAGATTTGGAAAAACATTCAGTCTAAAAAAGCCACCAGTTTGGAGGGAATCAAAGGTTATTCATAGCTGTACAAATATTTTATCAATAAAACAACAAGCTCGATGATGATAAGATTCTGATGTCATGCCACTGGGGTGTCTGAAAAAAGGACATGTTATTTCCGACATTCTTGTTTTTCAGATTACTTTTAGTTGAGTTTGGTTCAGTTTAGAGATACAGCGCGGAAACGGGCCCTTCGGCCCACCGAGCCCGTGCCGATCAGCGATCCCCGCACACTAACACAACCCTACACACACACTAGGGACGATTTACAATTTTTACCAAAGCCAATTAACCTTCAAGCCTGTACGTCTTTGGAATGTGGGAGAAAACCGGAGCACCCGGTGAAAACCCACGCAGGTCACAGGCAGACAGCAAGATAGCGATGACAACTCCACACAGACAGACAGCAAGATAAAGATGAAGTAGATGAGAAGTCAGGACCACACTACAGCTGATGAGAGGATGGTTCAGTTGCCTGATAACAGCTGGGAAAGAAACTGTCCCTGAATCTGGAGGTGTGCGTTTTCACACTTCTGTACCTTTTGCCCGATGGGAGAGGGGAGAAGAGGGAGTGACCAGGGTGTGACTGGTCCTTGATGATGCTGCTGGCCTTGCCGAGGCAGCGTGAGGTGTAGATGGAGTCGATGGAAGGGAGGTTGGTTTGTGTGATGGTCTGGGCTGCGTCCACAACCCTCTGCGATCTCTGAGGTCTTGGATGAAGCTGTTCCCAAACCAAGTCAATAGACAATAGACAATAGGTGCAGGGAGTAGGCCATTTGGCCCTTCGAGCCAGCACCGCCATTCAATGTGATCATGGCTGATCATCCCCAATCAGTACCCGTTCTTGCCTTCTCCCCATATCCCCTGACTCCGCTATTTTTAAGAGCCCTATCTAGCTCTCTCTTGAAAGCATCCAGAGAACCGGCCTTCACCGCCCTCTGAGGCAGGAGAATTCCACAAGTGTGATGCATCCTGATAAAATTCTGTCCATGGTGGATGAAATACGGAGATTGTTCCACTGTTCATTAGTTCATAAGTGATACAAGCAGAATTAGGCCATTCGGCCCATCGTCTACTCCGCCATTCAATCATGGCTGATCTTTTTCTCCCTCCTAACCCCATTCTCCTGCCTTCTCCCCATAACCCCTGAACCCATACCAATCAAGAAGTAGATAGATTCTTGACTAAAGACAGACACAAAATGCCGGAGTAACTCAGCGGGACAGGCAGCATCTCTGGAGAGAAGGGATGGGCGATGTTTCGGGTCGAGACCCTTCTTCCAGACAGAGTCAGAGTCTGAAGAAGGGTCTCGACCCAAAACATGGCCCATTAAGTAATGTACCCATGTATCTCCAGAGGTGTTGCCTGTCCCGCTGAGTTACTCCAGCATTTTGTGTCTGTCTTTAATCAAGAATCTATCTACCTCTGCTTCAAAATACCCGTTGATTTGGATGTCCCACTGTGTAGCTCGGAACTGATGTAATAATTTAGTCAAGGCAAGGGTGTTTATTGTCATATGTCCCGGGATGGGACTATGAAATTCTTACTTGCAGTTGGACTTTCATGAAGGATTTTCTCACTGTTGAAGAACTTCGATTTCATTGTCTTCAAATATAAATTCTTCACTAAGTTCCCATGCCCATTGAAGGCCGGTTTGATCAATATATTATATATGGTAGAGAGCATGCTGACCGGTTGCATCATGGCTTGGTTCGGCAACTTGAGCGCCCAGGAGCGAAACAGACTGCAAAAAGTAGTAAACACTGCCCAGTCCATCATCGGCTCTGACCTCCCTTCCATCAAGGGAATCTACCACAGTCGCTGCCTCAAAAAGGCTGGCAGCATCATCAAGGACCCACACCATCCTGGCCACACACTCATCTCCCCGCTACCTTCAGGTAGAAGGTACAGGAGCCTGAAGACTGCAACGACCAGGTTCAGGAATAGCTACTTCCCCACAGCCATCAGGCTATTGAACTCAACTCAAACAAAACTCTGAACATTAATAGTGCAAATTATCTGTTATTTGCACTTTATCTGTTTTATTTATTCATGTGTGTATATATTTATATAATGGTATATGGACACACTGATCTGTTATGTAGTCAATGCCTACTATGTTTTGTTGTGCTGAAGCAAAGTAAGAATGTCATTGTCCTATCTGGGACACATGACAATAAGCTCTTGTATATTACACATGCTGTATCGCTCAGCTGCTGTGGTTACCATACTGATTAGCCAGGGCTGAGACTGAGACACAAAGTACAAAGAAGTCAACTGATATGAACAGGATTTATAACTGCAGGAGGCAGCAGACGAGGAGAACTATCCTTGCTTCAGGTCAACGTGACTCACTGAGAAAGGCAGAGATTTTGCAGAAAGCAGTTTAAGTTTAGTGCGGGAAGGAACTGCAGACGCTGGTTTACACCGAAGATAGACACAAAATGCTGGAGCAACTCAGCGGGACAGGCAGCATCTCCGGAGAGAAGGAATGGGTGGCGTTTCGGGTCGAGACCCTTCTTCGGACTGAGAGTCAGGGGAGAGGGAGACTAGAGGTATGAAAAGGTTCAGAATAAATCAGAGCCGGCACTGATGACCAAGCAAAGGTGGAGCCCACAATGGTCCATTGAAGGGGTGATAACGAAGGGGTATATGGATGCGAACAGTGGAGCTAACGGGATGATTAGGGTGGGAGAGGGACGGAGAGAGAGGGGATGCAAGAGTTACTTGAAGTTAGAGAAGTCAATGTTCATACCGCTGGGGTGTAAGCTGCCGAGGCAAATATGAGATGCTGTTCCTCCAATCTGTGGCCTGTGGCCTCACTCCGACAGTGTGGCAGATGAACGGCAGACAGATGGAGCCAAAGGGTCATAGAGTCTTACAGCGTGGATACAGGCCCTTCGGCCCAACTTGCCCACATCGCCAACATGTCCTATCTTTTAACCTGGAGAAGGTACAAACTCCATACAGACAGCACCCGCAGTCAGGATCGAACCCAGGTCTCTTCGGTGTAATCCAGCATCTGTAAGGCAGCAACTCTACCGCTGTGCCACCGTGCCGCCCGCATGTGCAGCGTTTAACTTCACTCTATGTTAGGAAGTCAAGTCAAGTCAAGTCAAGTCACATTTATTTATATAGCACATTTAAAAAACAACTCTCGTTGGCCAAAGTGCTTTACATTTGTTATAAGAATAGCACAAACTAAACAAACTACATACATATATACATGTAGCCTCACTCAGAGGACGTCAGGAAAGGCTTGGTTGT
>JAXLNO010000443.1:0-40521 GCA_038087875.1 Malacoraja senta | reverse complement strand
GGTCGCCCACAGTCGGCAAAGGTCGCCACATCCCGGCAAGGTTCGCCTACAAGTCCGGCAACTTCGCCACAAATCCGGCAAGGTCGCCACATTTGCGGCAAGGTTGCCACATTTGCGGCAAGGTCGCCACATTTGCGGCAAGGTCGCCATAAAATCCGGCAAGGTCGCCACAAATACCGCAAGGTCGCCACAATACAGGCAAGGTCGCCATAAATCCGGCAAGGTCGCCACAAATCCGGTAAGGTCGCCACATCCCCGGTAAGGTCGCCATAAATCCGTCAAGGTCGCCACAAATCCGTCAAGGTCGCCACATTTCAGCCAATGTCGCCATAAATCGGGCAAGGTCGCCAAAAATCCGGCAAGGTCGCCACATTTCCGGCAAGGTCGCCATTAGTCCGGGAATGTCGCCATAAATCCGGCAAGGTCGCCACATTCCCGGCAAGGTCGCCATAAATCAGACAACGTCGCCGCAAATCCGGCAAGTCGCCACATTTGCGGCAAGGTCGCCACAAATCCAGCAGGGTCGCCACATTTCCGGCAAGGTCGCCACATTTCCGGCAAGGTCGCCACAAATCCGGCAAGGTTGCCACATTTCCGGCAATGTCGCCATATTTCCGGCAAGATCACCATAAATCTGGCAAGGTCGCCACAAAGGCGGCAAGGTCGCCATAAATCCGGCAAGGTCGCCATATTTCCGGCTAGGTCGCCATAAATCCGGCGAGGTCGCCATATTTCCGGCTAGGTCGCCATAATTCCGGCGATGTCGCCATATTTCCGACAAAGTCGCCATAAATCCGACAAGTTTGCCATAAATCTGTAAAGTCGCCATAACTCCGGCAAGGTCGCCGTATTTCCGGCACGGTCGCCATAAATCCGGCAAGGTCGCAACATTTCGGCAAGATCGCCTGAAATCCGGCATCGTCGCCACAAATCCGGCAAGGTCGCCACATTTCCGGCAAGGTCGCCATGAATCCGGCAAGGTCGCCACAAGTCCGGCAAGGTCGCCACATTTCCGGCAAGGTCGCCATAAATCCGGCAACTTCGCCACAAATCCGGCAAGGTCGCCACATTTGCGACAAGGTCGCCACATTTGCGGCAAGGTCGCCACATTTGCGGCAAGGTCGCCATAAATCCGGCAAGGTCGCCACAAATACCGCAAGGTCGCCACAATTCCGGCAAGGTCGCCATAAATCCGGCAAGGTCGCCACAAATCCGGTAAGGTCGCCACATCCCGGTAAGGTCGCCATAAATCCGTAAAGGTCGCCACAAATCCGTCAAGGTCGCCACATTTCAGCCAATGTCGCCATAAATCGGGCAAGGTCGCCAAAAATCCGGCAAGGTCGCCACATTTCCGGCAAGGTCGCCATTAGTCCGGGAATGTCGCCATAAATCCGGCAAGGTCGCCACATTCCCGGCAAGGTCGCCATAAATCAGACAACGTCGCCGCAAATCCGGCAAGGTCGCCACATTTGCGGCAAGGTCGCCACATTTGCGGCAAGGTCGCCATAAATCCGGCAAGGTCGCCACAAATACGGCAAGGTCGCCAAAATTCCGGCAAGGTCGCCATATATCCGGCAAGGTCGCCACATATCCGGTAAGGTCGCCACATCCCCGGCAACGTCGCCATAAATCCGTCAATGTCGCCACAAATCCGTCAAGGTCGCCACATTTCAGCCAATGTCGCCATAAATCGGGCAAGGTCGCCAAAATCCGGCAAGGTCGCCACATTTCCGGCAAAGCCGCCATTAATCCGGGAATGTCGCCATAAATCCGGCAAGGTCGCCACATTCCCGGCAAGGTCGCCATAAATCAGATAAGGTCGCCGCAAATCCGGCAAAGTCGCCACATTTCCGGCAAGGTCGCCATAAATCCGGCAAGGTCGCCACAAATCCAGCAAGGTCGCCACAAATGCGGCAAGGTCGCCACATTTCCGGCAAGGTCGCCATTAATCTGGGAATGTCGCCATAAATCCGGCAAGGTCGTCACATTCCGGGCAAGGCTGCCATAAATCCGGCAAGATCGCCACAAATCCGGCAAGGTCGCCACATTTCCGGCAAGGTCGCCATAAATCCGGCAAGGTCGCCACAAATCCAAAAGGGTCGCCACATTTCCGGCAAGGTCGCCACATTTCCGGCAAGGTCGCCACAAATTCGGCAAGGTCGACACATTTCCGGCAATGTCGCCATAAATCCGGCAAGGTCGCCACAAATCCAGCAGGGTCGCCACATTTCCGGCAAGGTCGCCACATTTCCGGCAAGGTCGCCACAAATCCGGCAAGGTTGCCACATTTCCGGCAATGTCGCCATATTTCCGGCAAGATCACCATAAATCCGGCAAGGTCGCCACAAATGCGGCAAGGTCGCCATAAACCCGGCAAGGTCGCCATATTTCCGGCTAGGTCGCCATAAATCCGGCGAGGTCGCCATATTTCCGGCTAGGTCGCCATAATTCCGGCGATGTCGCCATATTTCCGACAAAGTCGCCATAAATCCGACAAGTTTGCCATAAATCTGTAAAGTCGCCATAACTCCGGTAAGGTCGCCGTATTTCCGGCACGGTCGCCATAAATCCGGCAAGGTCGCAACATTTCGGCAAGATCGCCATAAATCCGGCAACTTCGCCACAAATCCGGCAAGGTCGCCACATTTGCGGCAAGGTCGCCACATTTGCGGCAAGGTCGCCATAAATCCGGCAAGGTCGCCACAAATACCGCAAGGGCGCCACAATTCCGGCAAGGTCGCCATAAATCCGGCAAGGTCGCCACAAATCCGGTAAGGTCGCCACATCCCCGGCAAGGTCGCCATAAATCCGTCAAGGTCGCCACAAATCCGTCAAGGTCGCCACATTTCAGCCAATGTCGCCATAAATCGGGCAAGGTCGCCAAAAATCCGGCAAGGTCGCCACATTTCCGGCAAGGTCGCCATTAGTCCGGTAATGTCGCCATAAATCCGGCAAGATCGCCACATTCCCGGCAAGGTCGCCATAAATCAGACAACGTCGCCGCAAATCCGGCAAGGTCGCCACATTTGCGGCAAGGTCGCCACATTTGCGGCAAGGTCGCCATAAATCCGGCAAGGTCGCCACAAATGCGGCAAGGTCACCACATTTCCGGCAAGGTCGCCATTAATCCGGGAATGTCGCCATAAATCCCGCAAGGTCGCCACATTCCGGGCAAGGCTGCCATAAATCCGGCAAGATCGCCACAAATCCGGCAAGGTCGCCACATTTCCGGCAAGGTCACCATGAATCCGGCAAGGTCGCCACAAATCCAGCAGGGTCGCCACATTTCCGGCAAGGTCGCCACATTTCCGGCTAGGTCGCCACAAATCCGGCAAGGTTGCCACATTTCCGGCAATGTCGCCATATTTCCGGCAAGATCACCATAAATACGACAAGGTCGCCACAAATGCGGCAAGGTCGCCATAAATCCGGCAAGGTCGCCATATTTCCGGCTAGGTCGCCTTAAATCCGGCGAGGTCGCCATATTTCCGGCTAGGTCGCCATAATTCCGGCGATGTCGCCATATTTCCGACAAAGTCGCCATAAATCCGACAAGTTTGCATAAATCTGTAAAGTCGCCGTAACTCCGGCAAGGTCGCCGTATTTCCGGCACGGTCGCCATAAATCCGGCAAGGTCGCAACATTTCGGCAAGATCGCCTGAAATCCGCCATCGTCGCCACAAATCCGGCAAGGTCGCCACATTACCGGCAAGGTCGCCATGAATCCGGCAAGGTCGCCACAAGTCCGGCAAGGTCGCCACATTTCCGGCAAGGTCGCCATAAATCCGGCAACTTCGCCACAAATCCGGCAAGGTCGCCACATTTGCGGCAAGGTTGCCACATTTGCGGCAAGGTCGCCACATTTGCGGCAATGTCGCCATAAATCCGGCAAGGTCGCCACAAATACCGCAAGGTCGCCACAATACAGGCAAGGTCGCCATAAATCCGGCAAGGTCGCCACAAATCCGGTAAGGTCGCCACATCCCCGGTAAGGTCGCCATAAATCCGTCAAGGTCGCCACAAATCCGTCAAGGTCGCCACATTTCAGCCAATGTCGCCATAAATCGGGCAAGGTCGCCAAAAATCCGGCAAGGTCGCCACATTTCCGGCAAGGTCGCCATTAGTCCGGGAATGTCGCCATAAATTCGGCAAGGTCGCCACATTCCCGGCAAGGTCGCCATAAATCAGACAACGTCGCCGCAAATCCGGCAAGGTCGCCACATTTGCGGCAAGGTCGCCACATTTGCGGCAAGGTCGCCATAAATCCGGCAAGGTCGCCACAAATACGGCAAGGTCGCCAAAATTCCGGCAAGGTCGCCATATATCCGGCAAGGTCGCCACATATCCGGTAAGGTCGCCACATCCCCGGCAAGGTCGCCATAAATCCGTCAATGTCGCCACAAATCCGTCAAGGTCGCCACATTTCAGCCAATGTCGCCATAAATCGGGCAAGGTCGCCAAAAATCCGGCAAGGTCGCCACATTTCCGGCAAGGCCGCCAATAATCCGGGAATGTCGCCATAAATCCGGCAAGGTCGCCACATTCCGGGCAAGACCGCCATAAATCCGGCAAGGTCGCCACAAATCCCGGCAAGGTCGCCACATTTCCGGCAAGGTCGCCATAAATCCGGCAAGGTCGCCACAAATCCAAAAGGGTCGCCACATTTCCGGCAAGGTCGCCACATTTCCGGCAAGGTCGCCACAAATTCGGCAAGGTCGACACATTTCCGGCAATGTCGCCATAAATCTGGCAAGGTCGCCACAAATCCAGCAGGGTCGCCACATTTCCGGCAAGGTCGCCACATTTCCGGCAAGGTCGCCACAAATCCGGCAAGGTTGCCACATTTCCGGCAATGTCGCCATATTTCCGGCAAGATCACCATAAATCCGGCAAGGTCGCCACAAATGCGGCAAGGTCGCCATAAACCCGGCAAGGTCGCCATATTTCCGGCTAGGTCGCCATAAATCCGGCGAGGTCGCCATATTTCCGGCTAGGTCGCCATAATTCCGGCGATGTCGCCATATTTCCGACAAAGTCGCCATAAATCCGACAAGTTTGCCATAAATCTGTAAAGTCGCCATAACTCCGGTAAGGTCGCTGTATTTCCGGCACGGTCGCCATAAATCCGGCAAGGTCGCAACATTTCGGCAAGATCGCCATAAATCCGGCAACTTCGCCACAAATCCGGCAAGGTCGCCACATTTGCGGCAAGGTCGCCACATTTGCGGCAAGGTCGCCATAAATCCGGCAAGGTCGCCACAAATACCGCAAGGGCGCCACAATTCCGGCAAGGTCGCCATAAATCCGGCAAGGTCGCCACAAATCCGGTAAGGTCGCCACATCCCCGGCAAGGTCGCCATAATCCGTCAAGGTCGCCACAAATCCGTCAAGGTCGCCACATTACAGCCAATGTCGCCATAAATCGGGCAAGGTCGCCAAAAATCCGGCAATGTCGCCACATTTCCGGCAAGGTCGCCATTAGTCCGGGAATGTCGCCATAAATCCGGCAAGGTCGCCACATTCCCGGCAAGGTCGCCATAAATCAGACAACGTCGCCGCAAATCCGGCAAGGTCGCCACATTTGCGGCAAGGTCGCCACATTTGCGGCAAGGTCGCCATAAATCCGGCAAGGTCGCCACAAATACGGCAAGGTCGCCAAAATTCCGGCAAGGTCGCCATATATCCGGCAAGGTCGCCACATATCCGGTAAGGTCGCCACATCCCCGGCAAGGTCGCCATAAATCCGTCAATGTCGCCACAAATCCGTCAAGGTCGCCACATTTCAGCCAATGTCGCCATAAATCGGGCAAGGTCGCCAAAAATCCGGCAAGGTCGCCACATTACAGCCAATGTCGCCATAAATCGGGCAAGGTCGCCAAAAATCCGGCAAGGTCGCCACATTTCCGGCAAGGTCGCCATTAGTCCGGGAATGTCGCCATAAATCCGGCAAGGTCGCCACATTCCCGGCAAGGTCGCCATAAATCAGACAACGTCGCCGCAAATCCGGCAAGGTCGCCACATTTGCGGCAAGGTCGCCACATTTGCGGCAAGGTCGCCATAAATCCGGCAAGGTCGCCACAAATACGGCAAAGGTCGCCAAAATTCCGGCAAGGTCGCCATATATCCGGCAAGGTCGCCACATATCCGGTAAGGTCGCCACATCCCCGGCAAGGTCGCCATAAATCCGTCAATGTCGCCACAAATCGGTCAAGGTCGCCACATTTCAGCCAATGTCGCCATAAATCGGGCAAGGTCGCCAAAAATCCGGCAAGGTCGCCACATTTCCGGCAAGGACGCCATTAATCCGGGAATGTCGCCATAAATCCAGCAAGGTCGCCACATTCCCGGCAAGGTCGCCATAAATCAGATAAGGTCGCCGCAAATCCGGCAAGGTCGCCACATTTCCGGCAAGGTCGCCATAAATCCGGCAAGGTCGCCACAAATCCAGCAAGGTCGCCACAAATGCGGCAAGGTCGCCACATTTCCGGCAAGTTCGCCATTAATCCGGGAATGTCGCCATAAATCCGGCAAGGTCGCCACATTCCGGGCAAGACCGCCATAAATCCGGCAAGGTCGCCACAAATGCGGCAAGGTCGCCACATTTCTGGCAAGGTCGCCATAAATCCGGCAAGGTCGCCACAAATCCAGCAGGGTCGTCACATTTCGGGCAAGGTCGCCATATTTCCGGCAAGGTCGCCATAAATCCGGGGAGGTCGCCATATATCCGGCTAAGTCGCCATAAATCCGGCAAGCTTGCCATAAATCTGCAAAGTCGCCATAACTCCGGCAAGGTCGCCGTATTTCCGGCACGGTCGCCATAAATCCGGCTAGGACGCCATAAATCCGGCAAGGTCGCCATATTTCCGGCAAGGTCGCGTCAAATCCGGCAAGGTCGCCACATTTCCGGCAAGGTCGCCATAGATCCGGAAAGGTCCGCCACCATTCCGGCAAGGTCGCAACATTTCGGCAAGATCGCCAGAAATCCGGCATCGTCGCCACAAATCCGGCAAGGTCGCCACATTTCCGGCAAGGTCGCCATGAATCCGGCAAGGTCGCCACAAGTCCGGCAAGGTCGCCACATTTCCGGCAAGGTCGCCATAAATCCGGCAAGGTCGCCACAAATCCCACAAGGTCGCCATAAATCCGGAAACCTCGCCACAAATCCGGCAAGGTCGCCACATTTCCGGCAATGTCGCCATATTTCCGGCAAGATCACCATAAATCCGGCAAGGTCGCCACAAATGCGGCAAGGTCGCCATAAGTCCGGCAAGGTCGCCACATTTCCAGCAAGGTCGCCATAAATCCGGCGAGGTCGCCATATTTCCGGCGAGGTCGCCATAAATCCGGCAAGGTGGCCATAATTCCGGCGATGTCGCCATATTTCCGGCAAAGTCGCCATAAATCCGGCAAGTTTGCCATAAATCTGCAAAGTCGCCATAACTCCGGCAAGGTCGCCGTATTTCCGGCACGGTCGCCATAAATCCGGCTAGGACGCCATAAATCCGGCAAGGTCGCCATATTTCCGGCAAGGTCGCGTCAAATCCGGCAAGGTCGCCACATTTCCGGCAAGGTCGCCATAGATCCGGCAAGGTCGCCACCATTCCGGCAAGGTCGCAACATTTCCGGCAAGGTCGCCATGAATCCGGCAAGGTCGCCACAAGTCCGGCAAGGTCGCCACATTTCCGGCAAGGTCGCCATAAATCCGGCAAGGTCGCCACAAATCCCACAAGGTCGCCATAAATCCGGCAACCTCGCCACAAATCCGGCAAGGTCGCCACATATCCGGCAAGGTCGCCGCAATTCCGGCAAGGTCGCCATAAATCCGGCAAGGTCGCCACATGTCCGGTAAGGTCGCCACATCCCCGGCAAGGTCGCCATAAATCCAGCAAGGTCGCCACAAATGCGGCAAGGTCGCCACATTTCCGGCAAGGTCGCCATAAATCCGGCAAGGTCGCGACAAATCCAGCATGGTCGCCACATTTCCTGCAAGGTCGCAACATTTCCGGCAAGGTCGCCACAAATCCGGCAAGGTCGCCACATTTCCGGCAATGTCGCCATATTTCCGGCACGGTCGCCATAAATCCGGCGAGGTCGCCATATTTCCGGCGAGGTCGCCTTAACTCCGGCAAGGTCGCCGTATTTCCGGCACGGTCGCCATAAATCCGGCTAGGACGCCATAAATCCGGCAAGATCGCCATAAATCCGGCAAGGTCGCCACAAATGCGGCAAGGTCGCCATAAATCCGGCAAGGTCGCCATATTTCCGGCACGGTCGCCATAAATCCGGCGAGGTCGCCATATTTCCGGCGAGGTCGCCTTAACTCCGGCAAGGTCGCCGTATTTCCGGCACGGTCGCCATAAATCCGGCTAGGACGCCATAAATCCAGCAAGGTCGCCATATTTCCCGCAAGGTCGCGTCAAATCCGGGAACGTCGCCACATTTCCGGCAAGGTCGCCATAGATCCGGCAAGGTCGCCATAAATCCGGCAAGGTCGCCACATTCCCGGCAAGGTCGCCATAAATCAGACAAGGTCGCCGCAAATCCGGCAAGGTCGCCACATTTCCGGCAAGGTCGCCATAAATCCGGCAAGGTCGCCACAAATCCCACATGGTCGCCATAAATCCGGCAACCTCGCCACAAATCCGGCAAGGTCGCCACAAATACGGCAAGGTCGCCGCAATTCCGGCAAGGTCGCCATAAATCCGGCAAGGTCGCCACATATCCGGTAAGGTCGCCACATCCCCGGCAAGGTCGCCATAAATCCGTCAAGGTCGCCACAAATCCGTCAAGGTCGCCATATTTCCGGCACGGTCGCCATAAATCCGGCGAGGTCGCCATATTTCCGGCGAGGTCGCCATAAATCCGGCAAGGTCGCCATAATTCCGGCGATGTCGCCATATTTCCGGCAAAGTCGCCATAAATCCGGCAAGTTTGCCATAAATCTGCAAAGTCGCCATAACTCCGGCAAAGTCGTCGTATTTCCGGCACGGTCGCCATAAATCCGGCTAGGACGCCATAAATCCGGCAAGGTCGCCATATTTCCGGCAAGGTCGCGTCAAATCCGGGAACGTCGCCACATTTCCGGCAAGGTCGCCATAGATCCGGCAAGGTCGCCATAAATCCGGCAAGGTCGCCACATTCCCGGCAAGGTCGCCATAAATCAGACAAGGTCGCCGCAAATCCGGCAAGGTCGCCACATTTCCGGCAAGGTCGCCATAAATCCGGCAAGGTCGCCACAAATCCCACATGGTCGCCATAAATCCGGCAACCTCGCCACAAATCCGGCAAGGTCGCCACAAATACGGCAAGGTCGCCGCAATTCCGGCAAGGTCGCCATAAATCCGGCAAGGTCGCCACATATCCGGTAAGGTCGCCACATCCCCGGCAAGGTCGCCATAAATCCGTCAAGGTCGCCACAAATCCGTCAAGGTCGCCACATTTCCGGCAAGGTCGCCATTAATCCGGGAATGTCGCCATAAATCCGGCAAGGTCGCCACATTCCCGGCAAGGTCGCAATAAATCAGATAAGGTCGCCGCAAATCCGGCAAGGTCGCCACATTTCCGGCAAGGTCGCCATAAATCCGGCAAGGTCGCCACAAATCCAGCAAGGTCGCCACAAATGCGGCAAGGTCGCCACATTTCCGGCAAGTTCGCCATAAATCCGGCAAGGTCGCCACAAATCCAGCATGGTCGCCACATTTCCTGCATGGTCGCAACATTTCCGGCAAGGTCGCCACAAATCCGGCAAGGTCGCCACATTTCCGGCAATGTCGCCATATTTCCGGCAAGATCACCATAAATCCGGCAAGGTCGCCACAAATGAGGCAAGGTCGCCATAAATCCGGCAAGGTCGCCATATTTCCGGCACGGTCGCCATAAATCCGGCGAGGTCGCCATATTTCCGGCGAGGTCGCCATAAATCCGGCAAGTTTGCCATAATTCTGCAAAGTCGCCATAACTCCGGCAAGGTCGCCGTATTTCCGGCACGGTCGCCATAAATCCGGCTAGGACGCCATAAATCTGGCAAGGTCGCCATATTTCCGGCAAGGTCGCGTCAAATCCGGGAACGTCGCCACATTTCCGGCAAGGTCGCCATAGATCCGGCAAGGTCGCCATAAATCCGGCAAGGTCGCCACATTCCCGGCAAGGTCGCCATAAATCAGACAAGGTCGCCGCAAATCCGGCAAGGTCGCCACATTTCCGGCAAGGTCGCCATAAATCCGGCAAGGTCGCCACAAATCCCACATGGTCGCCATAAATCCGGCAACCTCGCCACAAATCCGGCAAGGTCGCCACAAATACGGCAAGGTCGCCGCAATTCCGGCAAGGTCGCTATAAATCCGGCAAGGTCGCCACATATCCGGTAAGGTCGCCACATCCCCGGCAATGTCGCCATAAATCCGTCAAGGTCGCCACAAATCCGTCAAGGTCGCCACATTTCCGGCAAGGTCGCCATTAATCCGGGAATGTCGCCATAAATCCGGCAAGGTCGCCACATTCCCGGCAATGTCGCCATAAATCAGATAAGGTCGCCGCAAATCCGGCAAGGTCGCCACATTTCCGGCAAGGTCGCCATAAATCCGGCAAGGTCGCCACAAATCCAGCAAGGTCGCCACAAATGCGGCAAGGTCGCCACATTTCCGGCAAGGTCGCCATAAATCCGGCAAGGTCGCCACAAATCCAGCATGGTCGCCACATTTCCTGCAAGGTCGCAACATTTCCGGCAAGGTCGCCACAAATCCGGCAAGGTCGCCACATTTCCGGCAATGTCGCCATATTTCCGGCAAGATCACCATAAATCCGACAAGGTCGCCACAAATGCGGCAAGGTCGCCATAAATCCGGCAAGGTCGCCATATTTCCGGCACGGTCGCCATAAATCCGGCGAGGTCGCCATATTTCCGGCGAGGTCGCCATAAATCCGGCAAGGTCGCCATAATTCCGGCGATATCGCCATATTTCCGGCAAAGTCGCCATAAATCCGGCAAGTTTGAGATAATCTGCAAAGTCGCCATAACTCCGGCAAGGTCGCCGTATTTCCGGCACGGTCGCCATAAATCCCACAAGGTCGCCACAAATCCGGCAAGGTCGCCACATTTCCGTCAAGGTCGCCATAAATCCGGCAAGTTCGCCACAAATCCGACAAGGTCGCCATAAATTCGGCAAGGTCGCCACATTCTCGGAAAGATCGCCATAAATCCGGCAAGGTCGCCACATATCCGCCAAGGTCACCATATTTCCGGCAAGGTCGCCATATATCCGGCAAGGTCGCCACAAATCCAGCAAGGACGCCACATTTCCGGCAAGGTCGCCATATTTCCGGCAAGGTCACCATAAATCCGGCAGGGTCGCCACAAATGCGGCAAGGTCGCCATATTCCCGGCAACGTCGCCATTAATCCGGCAAGGTCGCCACAAATCCGGCAAGGTCGCCACAAATCCGGCAAGGTTGCCATATTCCCGGCTAGGTCGCCATAAATCCGGCAAGGTCGCCACAAATCCGGCAAGGTCGCAATATTTCCGGCAAGGTCGCCATAAATCCGGCAAGTCGCCCCAAATCCGGCAAGGTCGCCATATTGCCGGCAAGGTCGCCAAAAATCCGACAAGGTACCCACAAATCCTGCAAGGTCGCCAGATTTCCGGCAAGGTCGCCATAAATCCGGCAATGTCGCCATAAATCCGGCAAGGTCGCCACATCCCCGGCGAGGTCGCCAACAATCCGGCAAAGTCGCCACAAATCCGGCAAGGTCGCCATAAATACGGCGAGGTCGCCATAAATCCGGCAAGGTCGCCACATATCCCGCAAGGTCGCCATAAATCCGGCGAGGCAGCCATTTTCCCGGCAAGGTCGCCACAAATCCGGCAAGGTCGCCACATTTCCGGCAAGGTCGCCATTAATCCGGCAAGGTCGCCACAAATCCAGCAAGGTCGCCATAAATGCGGCAAGGTCGCCATATTTCCGGCAAGGTCGCCATAAATCCGGCTAGGACGCCATAAATCCGGCAAGGTCGCCACATCCCCGGCAAGGTCGCCATCAATCTTGCAAGGTCGCCACAAATCCGTCTAGTTCGCCACATTTCAGGCAAGGTCGCCATAAATCCGGCAAGGTCGCCACAAATCCGGCAAGGTCGTCACATTTCCGGCAAGGTCGCCATTAATCCGGTAATATCGCCATAAATCCGGCAAGGTCGCCACATTCCGGGCAAGGTTGCCATAAATCCGGCAAGGTCGCCACAAATCCGGCAAGGTCGCCACATTTCCGGCAAGGTCGCCATAAATCCGGCAAGGTCGCCACAGGTCCAGCAGGGTCGCCACATTTCCGGCAAGGTCGCCACATTTCCGGCAAGGTCGCCATAAATCCGGCGAGGTCGCCATATTTCCGGCGAGGTCGCCATAAATCCGGCAAGGTCGCCATAATTCCGGCGTTGTCGCCATATTTCCGGCAGTCGCCATAAATCCGGCAAGTTTTCCATAAATCTGTAAAGTCGCCATAACTCCGGCAAGGTCGCCGTATTTCCGGCACGGTCGCCATAAATCCGGCTAGGTCGCCACATTTCCGGCAAGGTCGCCATAGATCCGGCAAGGTCGCAACATTTCGTCAAGATCACCTGAAATCCGGCATCGTCGCCACAAATCCGGCAAGGTCGCCACATTTCCGGCAAGGTCGCCATGAATCCGGCAAGGTCGCCACAAGACCGGCAAGGTCGCCACATTTCCGGCAAGGTCGCCATAAATCCGGCAAGGTCGCCACAAATCCCACAAGATCGCCATAAATCCGGCAACCTCGCCACAAATCCGGCAAGGTCACCACATTTGCGGCAAGGTCGCCACATTTGCGGCAAGGTCGCCATAAATCAGGCAAGGTCGCCACAAATACGGCAATGTCGCCACAATTCCGGCAACGTCGCCATAAATCCGGCAAGGTCGCCACAAATCCGGCAAGGTCGCAATATTTCCGGCAAGGTCGCCATAAATCCGGCAAGTCGCCCCAAATCCGGCAAGGTCGCCATATTGCCGGCAAGGTCGCCATAAATCCGACAAGGTACCCACAAATCCGGCAAGGTCGCCAGATTTCCGGCAAGGTCGCCATAAATCCGGCAAGGTCGCCACAAACCAGGCCAGGTCGCCACATTTCCGGCGAGGCGGCCATACATCCGGCAAAGTCACCAACAATCCGGCAAGATCGCAACATTTCCGTCGTGTTCGCCATAAATCCGGCAAGGTCGCCACAAATCCGGTAAAGTCGCCACATCCCCGGCAAGGTCGCCATAAATCAGTCAAGGTCGCCAAAAATCCGTCACGGTCGCCACATTTCAGCCAATGTCGCCATAAATCGGGCAAGGTCGCCAAAAATCCGGCAAGGTCGCCACATTTCCGGCAAGGTCGCCATTAATCCGGGAATGTCGCCATAAATCCGGCAAGGTCGCCACATTCCCGGCAAGGTCGCCATAAATCAGACAACGACGCCGCAAATCCGGCAAGGTCGCCATATTTCCGGCAAGGTCGCCATAAATCCGGCAAGGTCGCCACAAATCCAGCAAGATCGCCACATTTCCGGCAAGGTCGCCATAAATCCGGCAAGTTCGCCATAAATCCAACTAGGTCGCCATAAATTCGGCAAGGTCGCCACATTCTCGGAAAGATCGCCATAAATCCGGCAAGGTCGCCACACATCCGCCAAGGTCACCATATTTCCGGCAAGGTGGCCATATATCCGGCAGGGTCGAAACAAATCCGGCAAGGACGCCACATTTCCGGCAAGGTCGCCATATTTCCGGCAAGGTCACCATAAATCAGGCAGGGTCGCCACAAATGCGGCAAGGTCGCCATATTCCCGGCAACGTCGCCATTAATCCGGCAAGGTCGCCACAAGTCCGGCAAGGTCGCCACAAATCCGGCAAGGTTGCCATATTCCCGGCTAGGTCGCCATAAATCCGGCAAGGTCGCCACAAATCCGGCAAGGTCGCAATATTTCGGCAAGATCGCCAGAAATCCAGCATCGTCGCCACAAATCCGTCAAGGTCGCCACATTTCCGACAAGGTCGCCATGAATCCGGCAAGGTCGCTACAAGTTCGGCAAGGTCGCCACATTTCCGGCAAGGTCGCCACAAATCCCACAAGGTCGCCATATTTCCGGCAACCTCGCCACAAATCCGGCAAGGTCGCCACATTTGCGGCAAGGTCGCCATAAATCCGGCAAGGTCGCCACAAATAAGGCAAGGTCGCCACAATTCCCGCAAGGTCGCCATAAATCCGGCAAGATCGCCACAAATCCGGTAAGGTCGCCACATCCCCGGCAAGGCCGCCATAAATCCGTCAAAGTCGCCACAAATCCGTCAAGGTCGCCACATTTCAGCCAAGGTCGCCATAAATCGGGCAAGGTCGCCACAAATCCGTCAAGGTCGCCACATTTCCGGCAAGGTCGCCAATAATCCGGGAATGTCGCCATAAATCCGGCAAGGTCGCCACAAATGCGGCAAGGTCGCCACATTTCCGTCAAGGTCGCCACATTTCCGGCAATGTCATCATAAATCCGGCAAGGTCGACACAAATGCGGCAAGGTCGCCATATTTCTGGCAAGGTCGCCACAAACCCGGCAAGGTCGCCACAAATCCGGCAAGGTTGCCATATTTCCGGCTAGGTCGCCATAAATCCGGCAAGGTCGCCACAAATCCGGCAAGGTCGCCACATTTCCGGCAAGGTCGCCATAAATCCGGCAAGGTCGCCACAAACCAGGCAATGTCGCCATATTTCCGGCAAGGTCGCCGTAAATCCGGCGAGGTCGTCATATTTCCGGCGAGGTCGCCATAAATCCGGCAAAGTCGCCATAATTCCGGCGAGGTCGCCATATACCCGGCAAAGTCGCCATAAATCCGGCAAGGTCGCCATAAATCTGCAAGGTCGCCACAAATCCGGCAAGGTCGCCACATTTCCGGCAAGGTCGCCATTATTCCGGGAATGTCGCCATAAATCCGGAAAGGTCGCCACATTCCGGGCAAGATCGCCATAAATCCGGCAAGGTCGCCACAAATCCAGCAGGGTCGCCACATTTCCGGCAAGGTCGCCACATTTACGGCAAGGTCGCCATTAATCCGGGAATGTCGCCATAAATCCGGCAAGATCGCCACATTCCCGGCAAGGTCGCCATAAACCCGGCAAGGTCGCCACATATCCGGCAAGGTCGCCACATTTCCGGCAAGATCGCCATAAATCCGGCAAGTTCGCCACAAATCCGGCAAGGTCGTCACATTTCCGGCAATGTCGCCATATTTCCGGCAAGATCTCCATAAATCCGGCAAGGTCGCCACAAATGCGGCAAGGTCGCCATAAATCCGGCGAGGTCGCCATATTTCCAGCAATGTCGCCATAAATCCGGCAATGTCGCGCCAAATCCGGCAAGGTCGCCATATTGCCGGCAAGGTCGGCATTTTTCCTGCAAAGTCGCCATAAATCCGGCAAGGTCGCCATAAATCTGCAAAGTCGCCATAAATCCGGCGAGGTCGCCATGTTTCCGACAAAGTCGCCATAAATCCGGCAGGTTTGCCTTAAATCTGCAAAGTCGCCATAACTCCGGCAAGGTCGCCGTATTTCCAGCACGGTCGCCATAAATCCGGCTAGGAGGCCATAAATCCAGCAAGGTCGCCATATTTTGTGCAAGGTCGCCACATTTCCGGCACGGTCGCCATGGGTCCGGCAAGGTCGCCACAAATCCGGCAAGGTCGCAACATTTCGGCAAGATCGCCAGAAATCCAGCATCGTCGCCACAAATCCGTCAAGGTCGCCACATTTCCGACAAGGTCGCCATGAATCCGGCAAGGTCGCTACAAGTTCGGCAAGGTCGCCACATTTCCGGCAAGGTCGCCACAAATCCCACAAGGTCGCCATATTTCCGGCAACCTCGCCACAAATCCGGCAAGGTCGCCACATTTGCGGCAAGGTCGCCATAAATCCGGCAAGGTCGCCACAAATAAGGCAAGGTCGCCACAATTCCCGCAAGGTCGCCATTAATCCGGCAAGGTCGCCACAAGTCCGGCAAGGTCGCCACAAATCCGGCAAGGTTGCCATATTCCCGGCTAGGTCGCCATAAATCCGGCAAGGTCGCCACAAATCCGGCAAGGTCGCAATATTTCGGCAAGATCGCCAGAAATCCAGCATCGTCGCCACAAATCCGTCAAGGTCGCCACATTTCCGACAAGGTCGCCATGAATCCGGCAAGGTCGCTACAAGTTCGGCAAGGTCGCCACATTTCCGGCAAGGTCGCCACAAATCCCACAAGGTCGCCATATTTCCGGCAACCTCGCCACAAATCCGGCAAGGTCGCCACATTTGCGGCAAGGTCGCCATAAATCCGGCAAGGTCGCCACAAATAAGGCAAGGTCGCCACAATTCCCGCAAGGTCGCCATAAATCCGGCAAGATCGCCACAAATCCGGTAAGGTCGCCACATCCCCGGCAAGGCCGCCATAAATCCGTCAAAGTCGCCACAAATCCGTCAAGGTCGCCACATTTCAGCCAAGGTCGCCATAAATCGGGCAAGGTCGCCACAAATCCGTCAAGGTCGCCACATTTCCGGCAAGGTCGCCAATAATCCGGGAATGTCGCCATAAATCCGGCAAGGTCGCCACAAATGCGGCAAGGTCGCCACATTTCCGTCAAGGTCGCCACATTTCCGGCAATGTCATCATAAATCCGGCAAGGTCGACACAAATGCGGCAAGGTCGCCATATTTCTGGCAAGGTCGCCACAAACCCGGCAAGGTCGCCACAAATCCGGCAAGGTTGCCATATTTCCGGCTAGGTCGCCATAAATCCGGCAAGGTCGCCACAAATCCGGCAAGGTCGCCACATTTCCGGCAAGGTCGCCATAAATCCGGCAAGGTCGCCACAAACCACGCAATGTCGCCATATTTCCGGCAAGGTCGCCGTAAATCCGGCGAGGTCGTCATATTTCCGGCGAGGTCGCCATAAATCCGGCAAAGTCGCCATAATTCCGGCGAGGTCGCCATATACCCGGCAAAGTCGCCATAAATCCGGCAAGGTCGCCATAAATCTGCAAGGTCGCCACAAATCCGGCAAGGTCGCCACATTTCCGGCAAGGTCGCCATTATTCCGGGAATGTCGCCATAAATCCGGAAAGGTCGCCACATTCCGGGCAAGATCGCCATAAATCCGGCAAGGTCGCCACAAATCCAGCAGGGTCGCCACATTTCCGGCAAGGTCGCCACATTTACGGCAAGGTCGCCATTAATCCGGGAATGTCGCCATAAATCCGGCAAGATCGCCACATTCCCGGCAAGGTCGCCATAAACCCGGCAAGGTCGCCACATATCCGGCAAGGTCGCCACATTTCCGGCAAGATCGCCATAAATCCGGCAAGTTCGCCACAAATCCGGCAAGGTCGTCACATTTCCGGCAATGTCGCCATATTTCCGGCAAGATCTCCATAAATCCGGCAAGGTCGCCACAAATGCGGCAAGGTCGCCATAAATCCGGCGAGGTCGCCATATTTCCAGCAATGTCGCCATAAATCCGGCAATGTCGCGCCAAATCCGGCAAGGTCGCCATATTGCCGGCAAGGTCGGCATTTTTCCTGCAAAGTCGCCATAAATCCGGCAAGGTCGCCATAAATCTGCAAAGTCGCCATAAATCCGGCGAGGTCGCCATGTTTCCGACAAAGTCGCCATAAATCCGGCAGGTTTGCCTTAAATCTGCAAAGTCGCCATAACTCCGGCAAGGTCGCCGTATTTCCAGCACGGTCGCCATAAATCCGGCTAGGAGGCCATAAATCCAGCAAGGTCGCCATATTTTGTGCAAGGTCGCCACATTTCCGGCACGGTCGCCATGGGTCCGGCAAGGTCGCCACAAATCCGGCAAGGTCGCAACATTTCGGCAAGATCGCCAGAAATCCAGCATCGTCGCCACAAATCCGTCAAGGTCGCCACATTTCCGACAAGGTCGCCATGAATCCGGCAAGGTCGCTACAAGTTCGGCAAGGTCGCCACATTTCCGGCAAGGTCGCCACAAATCCCACAAGGTCGCCATATTTCCGGCAACCTCGCCACAAATCCGGCAAGGTCGCCACATTTGCGGCAAGGTCGCCATAAATCCGGCAAGGTCGCCACAAATAAGGCAAGGTCGCCACAATTCCCGCAAGGTCGCCATAAATCCGGCAAGATCGCCACAAATCCGGTAAGGTCGCCACATCCCCGGCAAGGCCGCCATAAATCCGTCAAAGTCGCCACAAATCCGTCAAGGTCGCCACATTTCAGCCAAGGTCGCCATAAATCGGGCAAGGTCGCCACAAATCCGTCAAGGTCGCCACATTTCCGGCAAGGTCGCCAATAATCCGGGAATGTCGCCATAAATCCGGCAAGGTCGCCACAAATGCGGCAAGGTCGCCACATTTCCGTCAAGGTCGCCACATTTCCGGCAATGTCATCATAAATCCGGCAAGGTCGACACAAATGCGGCAAGGTCGCCATATTTCCGGCAAGGTCGCCACAAACCCGGCAAGGTCGCCACAAATCCGGCAAGGTTGCCATATTTCCGGCTAGGTCGCCATAAATCCGGCAAGGTCGCCACAAATCCGGCAAGGTCGCCACATTTCCGGCAAGGTCGCCATAAATCCGGCAAGGTCGCCACAAACCAGGCAATGTCGCCACATTTCCGGCGAGGTCGCCATACATCCGGAAAAGTCGCCAAAAATCCGGCAAGATCGCAACATTTTCGTCGAGGTCGCCATAAATCCGGTAAGGTCGCCACATTTCCGGCAAGATCGCTACATTCCCGGCGAGGTCGCCAACAATCCGGCAACGTCGCCATAAATCCGGCAAGGTCGCCACAAATCCAGCAAGGTCGCCACAAATGCGGCAAGGTCGCCACATCCCCGGCAAGGTCGCCATAAATCCGGCAAGGTCGCCACAAATCCGGCAAGCTCGCCACATATCCGGCAATGTCGCCATATTTCAGGCAAGGTCACCAAAAAATCCGGCAAGGTCGCCAAAATTGCGGCAAGGTCGCCATAAATCCGGCAAGGTCGCCATATTTCCGGCAAGGTCGCCATAAATCCGGCGAGGTTGCCAGATTTCCGACGAGGTCACCATAAATCCGGCAAGGTCGCCATAATTCCGGCGAGGTCGCCATTTTACCGGCAAAGTCGCCATAAATCCGGCAAGGTCGCCATAAATCTGCAAAGTCGCCATAACCCCGGCAAGGTCGCCGTTTTTCCGGCACGGTCGACATAAATCCGGCTAGGACGCCATAAATCCGGCAAGGTCGCCACAAATCGGGCAAGGTCGCCATATTTCCGACGTCGCCATAAATCCGGCAAGTTTGCATCAAATCCGGCAAGGTCGCCATATTTCCGGCAAAATCGACATTAATCCGGCTAGGTGGCGTCAAATCCGGCAAGGTCGCTACATTTCTGGCAAGGTCGCCATATTTCCGGCAAGGTCTCCATAAATCCGGCAAGGTCGCCACAAATGCGGCAAGGTCGCCTTATTTCCGGCAAGGTCGCCATAAATCCGGCAAGGTCGCCACAAATCCGGCAAGGTCGCCACAAATCCGGCACGGTTGCTATATATCCCGCTAAGTCGCCATAAATCCGGCAAGGTCGGGACAAATCCGGCAAGGTCGCAATATTTCCGGCAAGGTCGCCATAAATCAGGCAAGGTCGCCCCAAATCTGGCAAGGTCGCCATATTTCCGGCAAGGCCGCCATACATCCGGCAAGATCGCAACATATCCGGCAAGGTCGCAACATTTCGGCAAGGTCGCCAGAAATCCGGCATCGTCGCCACAAATCCGGCAAGGTCGCCACATTTCCGGCAAGGTCGCCATGAATCCAGCAAGGTCGCCACAAGTCCGGCAAGGACGCGTCAAATCCGGCAAGGTCGCCACATTTCCGGCAAGATCGCCATGAATCCGACAAGGTCGCCACAAGTCCGGAAGGTAGCCATATTTCCAGCATGGTCGCCATAAACCGGCAAGGTCGCCATAAATCCGGCAAGGTCGCCATAAATCCGGCAAGGTCGCCACAAATCTGGCAGGATCGCCACATTTGCGGCAAGGTCGCCAGAAATCCGGCAAGGTCGCCACAAATCCGGTAAAGTCGCAACATATCGGCAAGGTCGCCAGAAATCCGGCATCGTCGCCACAAATTCGGAAAGGTCGCCACATTTCCGGCAAGGTCGCCATGAATCCGGCAAGGTCGCCACAAATCCAACAGGGTCGCCACAAATGCGGCAAGGTCGCCACATTTCCGGCAAGGGCGTCACATTTCCGTCAAGGTCGCCATTAATCCGGGCATGTCGCCATAAATCCGCCAAGGTCGCCACATTCCCGGCAAGGTCGCCATAAATCCGGCAAGGTCGCCACATTTACGGCAACGTCGCCATAAATCCGGCAAGGTCGCCACAAATGCGGCAAGGTCGCCAAAAATCCGGCAAGGTCGCCATATTTCCGGCAATGTCGCCATAAATCCAGCGAGGTCGCAATAATTCCGGCGTGGTCGCCATAAATCCGGCAAGGTCGCCATAATTCCGTCAATGTCGCCATATTTGTGATAAAGTAGCCATAAATCCGGGAACTCGCCATAAATCTGGAATGTCGCCATAACTCCGGCACGGTCGCCGTATTTCCGGCACGGTCGCCATAAATCCGGCTAGGACGCCATAAATCCGGCAAGGTCGCCATAAATCCGGCAAGGTCGCCATATTTCCGGCAAGGTCGCGTCAAATCCGGCAAGGTCGTCACATTTCCGGCAAGGACGCCATAAATCCGGCAAGGTCGCCACAAATCCGGTAAGGTCGCAACATATCGGCAAGGTAGCCAGAAATCCGGCATCGTCGCCACAAATTCGGAAAGGTCGCCACATTTCCGGCAAGGTCGCCATGAAACCGGCAAGGTCGCCAACAATCCGGCAAGGTCGCCACAAATCCGGCAAGATGGCCACAAATGCGGCAAGGTCGCCACATTTCCGGCAAGGTCGCCATAAATCCGGCAAGTTCGCCACAAATCCGACAAGGTCGCCATAAATCCGGCAATGTCGCCACATTTCCGGCAAGATCGCCATAAACCGGCAAGGTCGCCACAAATCCGCCAAGTTCACCACATTTCCGGCAAGGTCGCCATAAATCCGGCAAGGTCGCCACAAATCCGGCAAGGTCGCCACATTTCCGGCAAGGTCGCCATATTTCCGGCAAGGTCACCATAAATCCGGCAAGGTCGCCACAAATGCGGCAAAGTCGCCATATTTCCGGCAAGGTCGCCATTAATCCGGCAAGGTCGCCACAAATACGGCAAGGTCGCCACAAAGCCTGCAAGGTTGCCATATTTCCGGCTAGGTCGCCATAAATCCGGCAAGGTCGCCACAAATCCGGCAAGGTCGCAATATTTCCGGCAAGGTCGCCATAAATCCGGCAAGGTCGCCCCAAATCCGGCAAGGTCGCCATATTGCCGGCAAGGTCGCCATAAATCCGACAAGGTCGCCATAAATCCGGCAAGGTGGCCACAAATCAGGGAAGGTCGCCACATTTCAGGTAAGGTCGCCATAAATCCGGCAAGGTCGCTACAAATCCGGCATGGTCGCCACATTTCCGGCAAGGTCGCCATTAATCCGGGAATGTCGTCATAAATCCGGCAAGGTCGCCACATTCCCGGCCAGGTCGCCATCAATCCGGCAAGGTCGCCACAAATCCGCAAGGTCGCCACATTTCCAGCAAGGTCGCCATAAATCCGGCAAGGTCGCCACAAATCCAGCAGGGTCGCCACAAATGCGGCAAGGTCGCCACATTTCCGGCAAGGGCGTCACATTTCCGTCAAGGTCGCCACTAATCCGGGCATGTCGCCATAAATACGCCAAGGTCGCCACATTCCCGGCAAGGTCGCCATAAATCCGGCAAGGTTGCCACAAATCCGGCAAGGTCGCCACATTTACGGCAACGTCGCCATAAATCCGGCAAGGTCGCCACAAATCCGGCAAGGTCGCCACAAATCCGGCACGGTTGCTATATATCCCGCTAGGTCGCCATAAATCCGGCAAGGTCGGGACAAATCCGGCTAGGTCGCAATATTTCCGGCAAGGTCGCCATAAATCCGGCAAGGTCGCCCCAAATCTGGCAAGGTCGCCATATTTCCGGCAAGGCCGCCATACATCCGGCAAGATCGCAACATATCCGGCAAGGTCGCAACATTTCGGCAAGGTCGCCAGAAATCCGGCATCGTCGCCACAAATCCGGCAAGGTCGCCACATTTCCGGCAAGGTCGCCATGAATCCAGCAAGGTCGCCACAAGTCCGGCAAGGACGCGTCAAATCCGGCAAGGTCGCCCCATTTCCGGCAAGGTCGCCATAGATCCGGCAAGGTCGCAACAAATCCGGCAAGGTCGCCACAAGTCCGGCAAGGTCGCCATATTTCCAGCATGGTCGCCATAAACCGGCAAGGTCGCCATAAATCCGGCAAGGTCGCCATAAATCCGGCAAGGTCGCCACAAATCTGGCAGGATCGCCACATTTGCAGCAAGGTCGCCAGAAATCCGGCAAGGTCGCCACAAATCCGGTAAAGTCGCAACATATCGGCAAGGTCGCCAGAAATCCGGCATCGTCGCCACAAATTCGGAAAGGTCGCCACATGTCCGGCAAGGTCGCCATGAATCCGGCAAGGTCGCCACAAATCCAGCAGGGTCGCCACAAATGCGGCAAGGTCGCCACATTTCCGGCAAGGGCGTCACATTTCCGTCAAGGTCGCCATTAATCCGGGCATGTCGCCATAAATCCGCCAAGGTCGCCACATTCCCGGCAAGGTCGCCATAAATCCGGCAAGGTTGCCACAAATCCGGCAAGGTCGCCACATTTACGGCAACGTCGCCATAAATCCGGCAAGGTCGCCACAAATGCGGCAAGGTCGCCAAAAATCCGGCAAGGTCGCCATATTTCCGGCAATGTCGCCATAAATCCAGCGAGGTCGCAATAATTCCGGCGTGGTCGCCATAAATCCGGCAAGGTCGCCATAATTCCGTCAATGTCGCCATATTTGTGATAAAGTAGCCATAAATCCGGGAACTCGCCATAAATCTGGAATGTCGCCATAACTCCGGCACGGTCGCCGTATTTCCGGCACGGTCGCCATAAATCCGGCTAGGACGCCATAAATCCGGCAAGGTCGCCATAAATCCGGCAAGGTCGCCATATTTCCGGCAAGGTCGCGTCAAATCCGGCAAGGTCGTCACATTTCCGGCAGGGACGCCATAAATCCGGCAAGGTCGCCACAAATCCGGTAAGGTCGCAACATATCGGCAAGGTCGCCAGAAATCCGGCATCGTCGCCACAAATTCGGAAAGGTCGCCACATTTCCGGCAAGGTCGCCATGAATCCGGCAAGGTCGCCACAAGTCCGGCAAGGTCGCCACATTTCCGGCAAGATGGCCACATTCCCGGTGAGGTCGCCAACAATCCGGCAAGGTCGCCACAAATCCAGCAATGTCGCCACAAATGCGGCAAGGTCGCCACATTTCCGGCAAGGTCGCCATAAATCCGGCAAGTTCGCCACAAATCCGACAAGGTCGCCATAAATCCGGCAAGGTCGCCACATTTCCGGCAAGATCGCCATAAACCGGCAAGGTCGCCACAAATCCGCCAAGTTCACCACATTTCCGGCAAGGTCGCCATAAATCCGGCAAGGTCGCCACAAATCCGGCAATGTCGCCACATTTCCGGCAAGGTCGCCATATTTCCGGCAAGGTCACCATAAATCCGGCAAGGTCGCCACAAATGCGGCAAAGTCGCCATATTTCCGGCAAGGTCGCCATTAATCCGGCAAGGTCGCCACAAATACGGCAAGGTCGCCACAAAGCCTGCAAGGTTGCCATATTTCCGGCTAGGTCGCCATAAATCCGGCAAGGTCGCCACAAATCCGGCAAGGTCGCAATATTTCCGGCAAGGTCGCCATAAATCCGGCAAGGTCGCCCCAAATCCGGCAAGGTCGCCATATTGCCGGCAAGGTCGCCATAAATCCGACAAGGTCGCCATAAATCCGGCAAGGTGGCCACAAATCAGGGAAGGTCGCCACATTTCAGGTAAGGTCGCCATAAATCCGGCAAGGTCGCTACAAATCAGGCATGGTCGCCACATTTCCGGCAAGGTCGCCATTAATCCGGGAATGTCGTCATAAATCCGGCAAGGTCGCCACATTCCCGGCCAGGTCGCCATAAATCCGGCAAGGTCGCCACAAATCCGCAAGGTCGCCACATTTCCAGCAAGGTCGCCATAAATCCGGCAAGGTCGCCACAAATCCAGCAGGGTCGCCACAAATGCGGCAAGGTCGCCACATTTCCGGCAAGGGCGTCACATTTCCGTCAAGGTCGCCACTAATCCGGGCATGTCGCCATAAATACGCCAAGGTCGCCACATTCCCGGCAAGGTCGCCATAAATCCGGCAAGGTTGCCACAAATCCGGCAAGGTCGCCACATTTACGGCAACGTCGCCATAAATCCGGCAAGGTCGCCACAAATGCGGCAAGGTCGCCAAAAATCCGGCACGGTCGCCATATTTCCGGCAATGTCGCCATAAATCCAGCGAGATCGCAATATTTCCGGCGTGGTCGCCATAAATCCGGCAAGGTCGCCATAATTCCGTCAATGTCGCCATATTTGTGATAAAGTAGCCATAAATCCGGCAACTCGCCATAAATCTGGAATGTCGCCATAACTCCGGCACGGTCGCCGTATTTCCGGCACGGTCGCCATAAATCCGGCTAGGACGCCATAAATCCGGCAAGGTCGCCATATTTACGGCAAAGTTGCCACAAATCCGGGAAGGTCGCCATATCACCGTCAAGGTCGCCATAAATCCGGCAAGGTCGCCATAAATCCGGCAAGGTCGCCATATTTCCGGCAAGGTCGCGTCAAATCCGGCAAGGTCGCCACATTTCCGACAAGGTCGCCATGAATCCGGCAAGGTCGCCACAAATCCGGTAAGGTCGCAACATATCGGCAAGGTCGCCAGAAATCCGGCATCGTCGCCACAAATTCGGCAAGGTCGCCACATTTCCGGCAAGGTCGCCATGAATCCGGCAAGGTCGCCACAAGTCCGGCAAGGTCGCCACATTTCCGGCAAGGTCGCCATAAATCCGGCAAGGTCGCCACAAATCCCACAAGGTCGCCATAAATCCGACAAGGTCGCCATAAATCAGGCAAGGTCGCCACAAATCCGTCAAGGTCGCCACACTTGCCGCAAGGTCGCCATAAATCCGGCAAGGTCGCCACTAATACGGCAAGGTCGCCACAATTCCGGCAAGGTCGCCATAAATCCGGCAAGGTCGCCACAAATCCGGTACCGTCGCCACATTCCCGGAAAGGTCGCCATAAATCCGGCAAGGTCGCCACAAATCCGTCAAGGTCGCCACATTTCAGGCAAGGTCGCCATAAACCCGGTACGGTCGCCACAAATCCAGCAACGTCGCCACATTTCCGGCAAGGTCGCCATTCACCCGGGTATGTCGCCATAAATCCGGCAAGGTCGCCACATTCACGGCAAGGTCTCCATAAATCCGGCAAGGTCGCCGCAAATCCGGCAAGGTCGCCACAAACGCGGCAAGGTCGCCACATTTCCGGCAAGGTCGCCATATTTCCGGCAAGGTCGCCATAAATTCGGCAAGGTCGCCACATTCCCCGTAAGGTCGCCATAAATCCGGCAAGGTCGCCACAAATCAAGCAAGGTCGCCACAAACGCGGCAAGGTCGCCACATTTCCGGCAAGGTCGCCATATTTCCGGCAAGGTCGCCATAAATCCGGCAAGGTCGCCATAAATCCGGCAAGGTCGCCACAAATCCGGCAAGGTCGCCACACTTGCCGCAAGGTCGCCATAAATCCGGCAAGGTCGCCACTAATACGGCAAGGTCGCCACAATTCCGGCAAGGTCGCCATAAATCCGGCAAGGTCGCCACAAATCCGGTACCGTCGCCACATCCCCGGAAAGGTCGCCATAAATCCGGCAAGGTCGCCACAAATACGGCAAGGTCGCCACACTTGCCGCAAGGTCGCCATAAATCCGGCAAGGTCGCCACATTTCCGGTAAGGTCGCCATAAATCCGGCAAGGTCGCCACAAATCCAGCAAGGTCGCCACAAACGCGGCAAGGTCGCCACATTTCCGGCAAGGTCGCCATATTTCCGGCAAGGTCGCAATAAATCCGGCAAGGTCTCCATAAATCCGGCTAGGTCGCCATAAATCCGGCAAGGTCGCCATATTTCCGGCAAGGTCGCCACAAATACGGCAAGATCGCCACAATTCCGGCAAGGTCGCCATAAATCCGGCAAGGACGCAACAAATCCGGTACGGTCGCCACAAACCCGGCAAGGTCGCCACAAATCCGGCAAGGTTGCCATATTTCCGGCTAGGTCGCCATAAATCCGGCAAGGTCGCCACAAATCCGGCAAGGTCGCCACATTTCCGGCAAGGTCGCCATAAATCCGGCAAGGTCGCCACAAACCAGGCAATGTCGCCACATTTCCGGCGAGGCCGCCATACATCCGGAAAAGTCGCCAAAAATCCGGCAAGATCGCAACATTTTCGTCGAGGTCGCCATAAATCCGGCAAGGTCGCCACAAATCTGGCAAGGTCGCCACACTTGCCGCAAGGTCGCCATAAATCCGGCAAGGTCGCCACAAATCCAGCAAGGTCGCCACAAACGCGGCAAGGTCGCCACATTTCCGGCAAGGTCGCCATATTTCCGGCAAGGTCGCCATAAATCCGGCAAGGTCCCCATAAATCCGGCTAGGTCGCCATAAATCCGGCAAGGTCGCCATATTTCCGGCAAGGACGCCACAAATCCGGCAAGGTCGCCACATTTGCCGCAAGGTCGCCATGAATCCGGCAAGGTCGCCACAAATACGGCAAGATCGCCACAATTCCGGCAAGGTCGCCATAAATCCGGCAAGGACGCAACAAATCCCGTACGGTCGCCACATCCCCGGCAAGGTCGCCATAACTCCGGCAAAGTCGCCACAAATCCGTCAAGGTCGCCACATTCCCGGAAAGATCGCCATAAATCCGGCAAGGTCGCCACAAATCCGCCAAGTTCACCACATTTCCGGCAAGGTCGCCATAAATCCGGCAAGGTCGCCACAAATACGGCAAGGTCGCCACAAATCTTGCAAGGTTGCCATATTTCCGGCTAGGTCGCCATAAATCCGGCAAGGTCGCCACAAATCCGGCAAGGTCGCAATATTTCCGGCAAGGTCGCCATAAATCCGGCAAGGTCGCCCCAAATCCGGCAAGGTCGCCATATTGCCGGCAAGGTCGCCATAAATCCGACAAGGTCGCCATAAATCCGGCAAGGTGGCCACAAATCAGGGAAGGTCGCCACATTTCAGGTAAGGTCGCCATAAATCCGGCAAGGTCGCTACAAATCCGGCATGGTCGCCACATTTCCGGCAAGGTCGCCATTAATCCGGGAATGTCGCCATAAATCCGGCAAGGTCGCCACATTCCCGGCCAGGTCGCCATAAATCCGGCAAGGTCGCCACTAATCCGCAAGGTCGCCACATTTCCAGCAAGGTCGCCATAAATCCGGCAAGGTCGCCACAAATGCGGCAAGGTCGCCAAAAATCCGGCAAGGTCGCCATATTTCCGGCAATGTCGCCATAAATCCAGCGAGGTCGCAATATTTCCGGCGTGGTCGCCATAAATCCGGCAAGGTCGCCATAATTCCGTCAATGTCGCCATATTTGTGATAAAGTAGCCATAAATCCGGCAACTCGCCATAAATCTGGAATGTCGCCATAACTCCGGCACGGTCGCCGTATTTCCGGCACGGTCGCCATAAATCCGGCTAGGAGGCCATAAATCCAGCAAGGTCGCCATATTTTGTGCAAGGTCGCCACATTTCCGGCACGGTCGCCATGGGTCCGGCAAGGTCGCCACAAAATCCGGCAAGGTCGCAACATTTTGGCAAGATCGCCAGAAATCCAGCATCGTCGCCACAAATCCGTCAAGGTCGCCACATTTCCGGCAAGGTCGCCATGAATCCGGCAAGGTCGCTACAAGTTCGGCAAGGTCGCCACATTTCCGGCAAGGTCGCCACAAATCCCACAAGGTCGCCATATTTCCGGCAACCACGCCACAAATCCGGCAAGGTCGGCACATTTGCGGCAAGGTCGCCATAAATCCGGCAAGGTCGCCACAAATAAGGCAAGGTCGCCACAATCCCCGCAAGGTCGCCATAAATCCGGCAAGATCGCCACAAATCCGGTAAGGTCGCCACATCCCCTGCAAGGCCGCCATAAATCCGTCAAAGTCGCCACAAATCCGTCAAGGTCGCCACATTTCAGCCAAGGTCGCCATAAATCGGGCAAGGTCGCCACTAATCCGTCAAGGTCGCCACATTTCCGGCAAGGTCGCCAATAATCCGGGAATGTCGCCATAAATCCGGCAAGGTCGCCACAAATGCGGCAAGGTCGCCACATTCCGTCAAGGTCGCCATATTTCCGGCAATGTCATCATAAATCCGGCAAGGTCGACACAAATGCGGCAAGGTCGCAATATTTCCGGCAAGGTCGCCACAAACCCGGCAAGGTCGCCACAAATCCGGCAAGGTTGCCATATTTCCGGCTAGGTCGCCATAAATCCGCAAGGTCGCCACAAATCCGGCAAGGTCGCCACATTTCCGGCAAGGTCGCCATAAATCCGGCAAGGTCGCCACAAACCAGGCAATGTCGCCACATTTCCGGCGAGGCCGCCATACATCCGGAAAAGTCGCCAAAAATCCGGCAAGATCGCAACATTTTCGTCGAGGTCGCCATAAATCCGGCAAGGTCGCCACATTTCCGGCAAGATCGCTACATTCCCGGCGAGGTCGCCAACAATCCGGCAACGTCGCCATAAATCCGGCAAGGTCGCCACAAATCCAGCAAGGTCGCCACAAATGCGGCAAGGTCGCCACATCCCCGGCAAGTTCGCAATAAATCCGGCAAGGTCGCCACAAATCCGGCAAGCTCGCCACATATCCGGCAATGTAGCCATATTTCAGGCAAGGTCACCAGAAAATCCGGCAAGGTCGCCAAAATTGCGGCAAGGTCGCCATAAATCCGGCAAGGTCGCCATATTTCCGGCAAGGTCGCCATAAATCCGGCGAGGTTGCCATATTTCCGACGAGGTCACCATAAATCCGGCAAGGTCGCCATAATTCCGGCGAGGTCGCCATTTTACCGGCAAAGTCGCCATAAATCCGGCAAGGTCGCCATAAATCTGCAAAGTCGCCATAACTCCGGCAAGGTCGCCGTATTTCCGGCACGGTCGACATAAATCCGGCTAGGACGCCATAAATCCGGCAAGGTCGCCACAAATCGGGCAAGGGTCGCCATATTTCCGACGTCGCCATAAATCCGGCAAGTTTGCATCAAATCCGGCAAGGTCGCCATATTTCCGGCAAGGTCTCCATAAATCCGGCAAGGTCGCCACAAATGCGGCAAGGGTCGCCTTATTTCCGGCAAGGTCGCCATAAATCCGGCAAGGTCGCCACAAATCCGGCAAGGACGCCACAAATCCGGCACGGTTGCTATATATCCCGCTAGGTCGCCATAAATCCGGCAAGGTCGGGACAAATGCGGTAAGGTCGCAATATTTCCGGCAAGGTCGCCATAAATCCGGCAAGGTCGCCCCAAATCTGGGAAGGTCGCCATATTTCCGGCAAGGCCGCCATACATCCGGCAAGATCGCAACATATCCGGCAAGGTCGCAACATTTCGGCAAGGTCGCCAGAAATCCGGCATCGTCGCCAGAAATCCGGCAAGGTCGCCACATTTCCGGCAAGGTCGCCATGATCCAGCAAGGTCGCCACAAGTCCGGCAAGGACGCGTCAAATCCGGCAAGGTCGCCCCATTTCCGGCAAGGTCGCCATAGATCCGGCAAGGTCTCAACAAATCCGGCAAGGTCGCAACAATTCGGCAAGGTCGCCAGAAATCCGGCATCGTCGACACAAATCCGGGAAGCTCGCCACATTTCCGGCAAGATCGCCATGAATCCGACAAGGTCGCCACAAGTCCGGCAAGGTCGCCATATTTCCAGCATGGTCGCCATAAACCGGCAAGGTCGCCATAAATCCGGCAAGGTCGCCATAAATCCGGCAAGGTCGCCACAAATCTGGCAGGATCGCCACATTTGCGGCAAGGTCGCCAGAAATCCGGCAAGGTCGCCACAAATCCGGTAAAGTCGCAACATATCGGCAAGGTCGCCAGAAATCCGGCATCGTCGCCACAAATTCGGAAAGGTCGCCACATTTCCGGCAAGGTCGCCATGAATCCGGCAAGGTCGCCACAAATCCAGCAGGGTCGCCACAAATGCGGCAAGGTCGCCACATTTCCGGCAAGGGCGTCACATTTCCGTCAAGGTCGCCATTAATCCGGGCATGTCGCCATAAATCCGCCAAGGTCGCCACATTCCCGGCAAGGTCGCCATAAATCCGGCAAGGTTGCCACAAATCCGGCAAGGTCGCCACATTTACGGCAACGTAGCCATAAATCCGGCAAGGTCGCCACAAATGCGGCAAGGTCGCCAAAAATCCGGCAAGGTCGCCATATTTCCGGCAATGTCGCCATAAATCCAGCGAGGTCGCAATAATTCCGGCGTGGTCGCCATAAATCCGGCAAGGTCGCCATAATTCCGTCAATGTCGCCATATTTGTGATAAAGTAGCCATAAATCCGGCAACTCGCCATAAATCTGGAATGTCGCCATAACTCCGGCACGGTCGCCGTATTTCCGGCACGGTCGCCATAAATCCGGCTAGGACGCCATAAATCCGGCAAGGTCGCCATAAATCCGGCAAGGTCGCCATATTTCCGGCAAGGTCGCGTCAAATCCGGCAAGGTCGCCACATTTCCGGCAAGGTCGCCATAAATCCGGCAAGGTCGCCACAAATCCGGAAAGGTCGCAACATATCGGCAAGGTCGCCAGAAATCCGGCATCGTCGCCACAAATTCGGAAAGGTCGCCACATTTCCGGCAAGGTCGCCATGAATCCGGCAAGGTCGCCACAAGTCCGGCAAGGTCGCCACATTTCCGGCAAGATGGCCACATTCCCGGTGAGGTCGCCAACAATCCGGCAAGGTCGCCACAAATCCAGCAAGGTCGCCACAAATGCGGCAAGGTCGCCACATTTCCGGCAAGGTCGCCACATTTCCGGCAAGGTCGCCATAAATCCGGCAAGTTCGCCACAAATCCGACAAGGTCGCCACATTTCCGGCAAGATCGCCATAAATCCGGCAAGGTCGCCACAAATCCGCCAAGTTCACCACATTTCCGGCAAGGTCGCCATAAATCCGGCAAGGTCGCCACAAATCCGGCAAGGTCGCCACATTTCCGGCAAGGTCGCCATATTTCCGGCAAGGTCACCATAAATCCGGCAAGGTCGCCACAAATGCGGCAAAGTCGCCATATTTCCGGCAAGGTCGCCATTAATCCGGCAAGGTCGCCACAAATACGGCAAGGTCGCCACAAATCCTGCAAGGTTGCCATATTTCCGGCTAGGTCGCCATAAATCCGGCAAGGTCGCCGCAAATCCGGCAAGGTCGCCATATTGCCGGCAAGGTCGCCATAAATCCGACAAGGTCGCCATAAATCCGGCAAGGTGGCCACAAATCAGGGAAGATCGCCACATTTCAGGCAAGGTCGCCATAAATCCGGCAAGGTCGCTACAAATCCGGCATGGTCGCCACATTTCCGGCAAGGTCGCCATTAATCCGGGAATGTCGTCATAAATCCGGCAAGGTCGCCACATTCCCGGCCAGGTCGCCATAAATCCGGCAAGGTCGCCACAAATCCGCAAGGTCGCCACATTTCCAGCAAGGTCGCCATAAATCCGGCAAGGTCGCCACAAATCCAGCAGGGTCGCCACAAATGCGGCAAGGTCGCCACATTTCCGGCAAGGGCGTCACATTTCCGTCAAGGTCGCCACTAATCCGGGCATGTCACCATAAATACGCCAAGGTCGCCACATTCCCGGCAAGGTCGCCATAAATCCGGCAAGGTAGCCACAAATCCGGCAAGGTCGCCACATTTACGGCAACGTCGCCATAAATCCGGCAAGGTCGCCACAAATGCGGCAAGGTCGCCAAAAATCCGGCACGGTCGCCATATTTCCGGCAATGTCGCCATAAATCCAGCGAGGTCGCAATATTTCCGGCGTGGTCGCCATAAATCCGGCAAGGTCGCCATAATTCCGTCAATGTCGCCATATTTGTGATAAAGTAGCCATAAATCCGGCAACTCGCCATAAATCTGGAATGTCGCCATAACTCCGGCACGGTCGCCGTATTTCCGGCACGGTCGCCATAAATGCGGCTAGGACGCCATAAATCCGGCAAGGTCGCCATATTTACGGCAAAGTTGCCACAAATCCGGCAAGGTCGCCATATCACCGTCAAGGTCGCCATAAATCCGGCAAGGTCGCCATAAATCCGGCAAGGTCGCCATATTTCCGGCAAGGTCGCGTCAAATCCGGCAAGGTCGCCACATTTCCGACAAGGTCGCCATGAATCCGGCAAGGTCGCCACAAATCCGGTAAGGTCGCAACATATCGGCAAGGTCGCCAGAAATCCGGCATCGTCGCCACAAATTCGGCAAGGTCGCCACATTTCCGGCAAGGTCGCCATGAATCCGGCAAGGTCGCCACAAGTCCGGCAAGGTCGCCACATTTCCGGCAAGGTCGCCATAAATCCGGCAAGGTCGCCACAAATCCCACAAGGTCGCCATAAATCCGACAAGGTCGCAATAAATCCGGCAAGGTCGCCACAAATCCGTCAAGGTCGCCACACTTGCCGCAAGGTCGCCATAAATCCGGCAAGGTCGCCACTAATACGGCAAGGTCGCCACAATTCCGGCAAGGTCGCCATAAATCCGGCAAGGTCGCCTCAAATCCGGTACCGTCGCCACATCCCCGGAAAGGTCGCCATAAATCCGGCAAGGTCGCCACAAATCCGTCAAGGTCGCCACATTTCAGGCAAGGTCGCCATAAACCCGGTACGGTCTCCACAAATCCAGCAACGTCGCCACATTTCCGGCAAGGTCGCCATTCACCCGGGAATGTGGCCATAAATCCGGCAAGGTCGCCACATTCCCGGCAAGGTCTCCATAAATCCGGCAAGGTCGCCGCAAATCCGGCAAGGTCGCCACAAACGCGGCAAGGTCGCCACATTTCCGGCAAGGTCGCCATATTTCCGGCAAGGTCGCCATAAATTCGGCAAGGTCGCCACATTCCCGGTAAGGTCGCCATAAATCCGGCAAGGTCGCCACAAATCAAGCAAGGTCGCCACAAACGCGGCAAGGTCGCCACATTTCCGGCAAGGTCGCCATATTTCCGGCAAGGTCGCCATAAATCCGGCAAGGTCGCCATAAATCCGGCAAGGTCGCCACAAATCCGGCAAGGTCGCCACACTTGCCGCAAGGTCGCCATAAATCCGGCAAGGTCGCCACTAATACGGCAAGGTCGCCACAATTCCGGCAAGGTCGCCATAAATCCGGCAAGGTCGCCACAAATCCGGTACCGTCGTCACATCCCCGGAAAGGTCGCCATAAATCCGGCAAAAGGTCGCCACAAATCCGTCAAGGTCGCCACATTTCAGGCAAGGTCGCCATAAACCCGGTACGGTCGCCACAAATCCAGCAACGTCGCCACGTTTCCGGCAATGTCGCCATTCACCCGGGAATGTCGCCATAAATCCGGCAAGGTCGCCACATTCCCGGCAAGGTCTCCATAAATCCGGCAAGGTCGCCGCAAATCCGGCAAGGTCGCCACATTCCCGGTAAGGTCGCCATAAATCCGGCAAGGTCGCCACAAATCCAGCAAGGTCGCCACAAACGCGGCAAGGTCGCCACATTTCCGGCAAGGTCGCCATATTTCCGGCAAGGTCGCCATAAATCCGGCAAGGTCTCCATAAATCCGGCTAGGTCGCCATAAATCCGGCAAGGTCGCCATATTTCAGGCAAGGACGCCACAAATCCGGCAAGGTCGCCACATTTGCCGCACGGTCGCCATTAATCCGGCAAGGTCGCCACAAAAACGGCAAGGTCGCCACAATTCCGGCAAGGTCGCCATAAATCCGGCAAGGACGCAACAAATCCGGTACGGTCGCCACATCCCCGGCAAGGTCGCCATAACTCCGGCAAGGTCGCCACAAATCCGTCAAGGTCGCCACATTTCCGGCAAGGTCGCCATAAATACGGCAAGGTCGCCACAATTCCGGCAAGGACGCCATAAATCCGGCAAGGTCGCCACAAATACGGCAAGGTCGCCACAAATCCTGCAAGGTTGCCATATTTCCGGCTAGGTCGCCATAAATCCGGCAAGGTCGCCACAAATCCGGCAAGGTCGCAATATTTCCGGCAAGGTCGCCATAAATCCGGCAAGGCCGCCCCAAATCCGGCAAGGTCGCCATATTGCCGGCAAGGTCGCCATAAATCCGACAAGGTCGCCATAAATCCGGCAAGGTGGCCACAAATCAGGGAAGGTCGCCACATTTCAGGTAAGGTCGCCATAAATCCGGCAAGGTCGCCATAAATCCGGCAAGGTCTCCATAAATCCGGCTAGGTCGCCATAAATCCGGCAAGGTCGCCATATTTCCGGCAAGGACGCCACAAATCCGGCAAGGTCGCCCCATTTGCCGCAAGGTCGCCATGAATCCGGCAAGGTCGCCAGAAATACGGCAAGGTCGCCACAATTCCGGCAAGGTCGCCATAAATCCGGCAAGGACGCAACAAATCCGGTACGGTCGCCACATCCCCGGCAAGGTCGCCATAACTCCGGCAAGGTCGCACAAATCCGTCAAGGTCGCCACATTTCCGGCAAGATCGCCATAAATCCGGCAAGGTCGCCACAAATCCGCCAAGTTCACCACATTTCAGGCAAGGTCGCCATAAATCCGGCAAGGTCGCCATATTTCCGGCAAGGACGCCACAAATCCGGCAAGGTCGCCCCATTTGCCGCAAGGTCGCCATATTTCCGGCAAGGTCACCATAAATCCGGCAAGGTCGCCACAAATGCGGCAAAGTCGCCATATTTCCGGCAAGGTCGCCATTAATCCGGCAAGGTCGCCACAAATACGGCAATGTCGCCATAAATCCGGCAAGGTGGCCACATTTCCGGCAAGTTCGCCATAAATCCGGCAAGGTCGCCACAAATCCGGCAAGATCGCCACATTTCCGGCAAGGTCGCCATATTACCGGCAAGGTCGCCTTAAATCCGGCATGGTCGCCACAAATCCGGTAACGTCGCCACAAATTCGGCAAGGTTGCCATATTTCCCGTTAGGTCGCCATAAATCCGGCAAGGTCGCCACAAATCCGTCAAGGTCGCTATATTTCCGGCATGGCCGCCATAAATACGGCAAGGTCGCCCCAAGTCCGGCAAGGTCGCCATAATGCCGGCAAGGTCGCCATAAATCCGACAAGGTCGCCACAATTCCGGCAAGGTCGCCACATTTCCGGCAAGGTCGCCATAAACCCGACAAAGTCGCCACAAATCCGGCAAGGTCGCCACATTTCCGGCGAGGTCGCCATATATCCGGCAAAGTCGCCAAAAATCCGGCAAGATCGCAACATTTCCGTCGAGGTCGCAATACATCCGGCAAGGACGCCACCAATCCGGCAAGGTCGCCACATTCCCGGCGAGGTCGCCAACTATCCGGCAAGTTCGCCACAATTCCGGCAAGGTCGCCATATATCCGGCGAGGTCGCCATAAATCCGGCAAGTTCGCCACATATCCCGCAAGGTCGCCATAAATCCGGCGAGGTCGCCATTTTCACGGCAAGGTCGCCACAAATCCAGCAATGTCGCCAAAAATCAGGCGGGTCGCCATATTGCCGGCGAGGTCGCCAGAAAGACGGCAAGGTCGCCTTAAATCCGGCGAGGTCGCCATATTTCCCGCGAGGTCGCCATAAATCCGGCAAGGTCGCCATAAATCCGGCGAGGTCGCCATATTTCCGCCGAGGTCACCATAAATCCGGCAAGGTCTCCATAAACCGGCGTGGTCGCCATATTTCAGGCGAGGTCGCCCTAATTCCGGCAAGGTCGTTATAGATACATAGAACATAGATACATAGAAAATAGGTGCAGGAGTAGGCCATTCGGCCCTTCGAGCCTGCACCGCCATTCAATATGATCATGGCTGATCATCCAACCCAGTATCCCGTACCTGCCTTCTCTCCATACCCCCCGATCCCTTTAGCCACAAGGGCCACATCTAACTCCCTCTTAAATATAGCCAATGAACTGGCCTCAACTACCCTCTGTGGCAGCCTCAAATGCGGCAAGGTCGACATATTTCCGGCATGGTCGCCATAAATCAGGCAAAGTCGGCACAAAGGCGGCAAGCTCGGCATATTTCCGGCAATGTCGCCATAAATCCGGCAAGGTCGCCACAAATGCTGCAAGGTCGCCATATTCCCGGCAAGGTCGCCATAAATGTGGCACAGTCGCCGTATATCCGGCAAGGTCGCCACAAATCCGGCAAGGTCGCCATAAATCCGGCAAGGTCGCCACAAATCCGGCAGAGTCACCTATTTCCGGCAAGGTTGCCATAAATCCGGCACGGCCGCCACAAATCCGGCAAGGTCGCCACATTTCCGGCAAAGTCGCAACAAATCTGCCAAGGTCGCCACAAATCCGACAAGGTCGACATATTTCCGGCAAGGTCGCCATAAATCCCGCAAGGTCGCCACAAATGCGGCAAGGTCCTCATATTTCCGGCAAGGTCGCAATAAATCCGGGAAGGTAGACACAAAAGCGGAAAGGTCGACATATTTCCGGCAAGGTCGCCATATATCCGGCAAGGTCGCCATAATACCGGCAAGGTCGCCATAAATCCGGCAAGGTGGGCGGCGCGACTTTTCGTTGCAGCGGCCTCTGCAGTCCGTCTGTCTTTTTATTATTTTTGTCTCGTTTTTATGTAGTTTTTATTATTTTTTTTGTCGGGGTATGTGTGTGGGGGGGTGGGGGTGGGGGTGGGGGTGGGGGTGGGGGGGGGAAACTTTAAAATCTTTCCGCTGCACGGGAGACCCGACCTTTTCTTTGTCGGGTCTCCGTTGTCCTTGGGGCTGGGCAACGTGGAGCGGCCTCCAGCAGGAACGACCTGGGGCTCCCGTGGAGCTGCGGACTACTCACCGTCGCGGGGCTGGCCGAGTCCGGAGCGGGTGGAGCTGCGATGGAGCGCTGCTGCGACCCGACCCCCGGAGATTCGGAAGCTACAACCGCGGGTCTGGCGGACGGCAACACTGGAAGCCCGCGGGTCCCCTGGTGGGAGACCGCTTTTCGGGGCTTCCGCAGCGGCGACTTCTCCCGCCCGAGTTGCGGGGTTGAGGAGCACCTGGAGCGGGGCTTTATACCCCCGCGCGGCTTGGAATGGCTGCCGGACTTTGCGGGCGCGCGCCGGGGCTCTAACACCAAGACCCGGTGCGCGACCTTGCATCACCCGGCGTGGCTTTAATGGCTGCGGGACAATCACCATCGCCCGCCGGGGGCTTTGACTTTGACTCTGACATCGGGGGGGGGGGAGTGCAGTGGAGAGATACGTTATTTTTGCCTTCCATCACAGCGTTGTGATGGATGTATGTGTAAATTGTGTTGTGTCTCGGGTCTTCTTTGTTTTGTATTGTATGGCTGCAGAAACGACATTTCGTTTGGACCTCAAGGGGTCCAAATGACAAATTTGTCCCTCAAAAGACAAATAAATTGAATTGAATTGAATTGAAATCCGGCAAGGTCGCCACAAATGCGGCAAGGTCGCCATATTCCCGGCAAGGTCGCCATAAATCCGGCAAGGTCTCCATAACTCCGGCAAAGTCGCCACAAATCCGGCAAGGTCGCCATAAATCCGGCAAGGTCGCCACAAATTCGGCAGTCGCCTATTTCCGGCAAGTTCGCCATGAATCGGGCAAGGCCGCCACAAATCCGGCAAGGTCGCTGTAAATCCCGCAAGGTCACCACAAATCCGGCAAGGTCGCCATAAACCCGGGATGGTCGCCACATCCCCGGCAAGGTCGCCATAAATCCGACAAGGTCGCCACATTTCCGGCAAGGTCGCCATATTTCCGGCAAGGTCACCATAAATCCGGCAAGGTCGCCACAATTGCGGCAAAGTCGCCATATTTCCGGCAAGGTCGCCATTAATCCGGCAAGGTCGCCACAAACACGGCAAGGTCGCCACAAATCCGGCAAGGTTGCCATATTTCCGGCTAGGTTGCCATAAATCGGGCAAGGTCGCCACAAATCCGGCGAGGTCACAATATTTCCGGCAAGGTCGCCACAAACACGGCAAGGTCGCCACAAATCCGGCAAGGTTGCCATATTTCCGGCTAGGTTGCCATAAATCCGGCAAGGTCGCCACAAATCCGGCGAGGTCACAATATTTCCGGCAAGGTCGCCATAAATCCGGCAAGGTCGCCCCAAATCCGGCAAGGTCGCCATATTGCCGGCAAGGTCGCCATAAATCCGACAAGGTCGCCACAAATCCGGCAAGGTCGCCACATTACCGGCAAGGTCGGCATAAATCCGGCAAGGTGGCCACAAACCAGGCAAGGTAGACACATTTCCGGCGAGGTCGCCAAACATCCGGCAAAGTCGCCAAAAATCCGGCAAGATCGCAACATTTCCGTCGAGGTCGCCATAAATCCGGCAAGGTCGCCACATATCCGGCAAGATGGCTACATTACCGGCGAGATCGCCAACAATCCGGCAAGGTGGCCACAAATCAGGGAAGGTCGCCACATTTCAGGCAAAGTCGCCATTAATCCGGCTAGGTCGCCACAAATCCGGCAAGGTCGACACATTTCCGGCAAGGTCGCCATTAATCCGGGAAGGTCGCCACAAATCCGTCAAGGTCGCCACATTTCCGGCAAGGTCGCCATAAATCCGGCAAGGTCGCCACAAATCCGGCAAGGTCGCCACATTTCCGGCAAGGTCGCCATTAATCCGGGAATGTCGCCATAAATCCGGCAAGGTCGCTACAAATCCGGCAAGGTCGCCACATTTCCGGCAAATTCGCCATAAATCTGGCAAGGTCGCCACAAATCCGGCAAGGTCGCCACGTTTCCGGCAATGTCGCCATATTTCCGACAAGGTCACCATAAATCCGGCAAGGTCGCCATAATTCCGGCGATGTCGCCATATTTCCGGCAAAGTCGCCATAAATCCGGCAAGTTTGCCATAAATCTGCAAAATCGCCATAACTCCGGCAAGGTCGCCATATTTCCGGCAAGGTCACCATAAGTCCGGCAAGGTCGCCACAAATGCGGCAAAGTCGCCATATTTCCGGCAGGGTCGCCATTAATCCGGCAAGATCGCCACAAATACGGCAAGGTCGCCACAAATCCGGCAAGGTTGCCATATTTCCGGCTAGGTCGCCATAAATCCGGCAAGGTCGCCACAAATCCGGCGAGGTCGCAATATTTCCGGCAAGGTCGCCATAAATCCGGCAAGGTCGCCCCAAATCCGGCAAGGTCGCCATATTGCCGGCAAGGTCGCCATAAATCCGACATGGTATCCACAAATCCGGCAAGGTCGCCACATTACCGGCAAGGTCGGCATAAATCCGGCAAGGTCGCCACAAACCAGGCAAGGTCGACACATTTCCGGCGAGGTCGACAAACATCCGGTAAAGTCGCCAAAAATCCGGCAAGATCGCAACTTTTCCGTCGAGGTCGCCATAAATCCGGCAAGGTCGCCACATATCCGGCAAGAAGGCTACATTACCGGCGAGGTCGCCAATAACCCGGCAAGGTGGCCACAAATCGGGGAAGGTCGCCACATTTCAGGCAAGGTCGCCATTAATCCGGCTAGGTCGCCACAAATCCGGCAAGGTCGACACATTTCCGGCAAGGTCGCCATTAATCCGGGAAGGTCGTCACAAATCCGTCAAGGTCGCCACATTTCCGGCAAGGCCGCCATATTTCCGGCAAGCTCGCGTCAAATCCGGAAAGGTCTCCACATTTCCGGCAAGGTCGCCATAGATCCGGCAAGGTCGCCACAAATCCGGCAAGGTCGCAACATTTCGGCAAGGTCGCCAGAAATCCGGCATCGTCGCCACAAATCCGGCAAGGTCGCCACATTTCCGGCAAGGTCGCCATGAATCCGTCAAGGTCGCCACAAGTCCGGCAAGGTCGCCACATTTCCGGCAAGGTCGCCATAAATCCAGCGTTCGCCACAAATCCAGCCAGGTCGCCACAAATGCGGCAAGGTCGCCACATTTCCGGCAGGTCGCCATAAATCCGGCAAGTTCGCCACAAATCCGACAAGGTCGCCATAAATCCGGCAAGGTCGCCACATTTCCGGCAAGATCGCCATAAATCCGGCAAGGGCGCCACAAATCCGCCAAGTTCACCACATTTCCGGCAAGGTCGCCATAGATCCGGCAAGGTCGCCACAAATCCGGCAAGGTCGCCACATTTCCGGCAAGGTCGCCATATTTCCGGCAAGGTCACCATAAATCCGGCAAGGTCACCATAAATCCGGCAAGGTCGCCACAAATCCGGCAAAGTTGCCATATT
>JAXLNO010000442.1:0-54850 GCA_038087875.1 Malacoraja senta | reverse complement strand
ATGTGTGTGTGTATATATATATATATGTGTGTGTATATATGTGTGTGTGTGTGTATATATATATGTGTGTGTGTGTGTATATATGTGTGTGTGTGTGTGTGTGTGTGTGTGTGTATATGTGTGTGTGTTATGTGTGTGTGTGTGTGTGTGTGTATATATATATATATATATGTATATATTCACTGGTATATAGACACACTGATCAGTTCTGTATTTATTTATGTCTACTATATTCTGTTGTGCTGAAGCAAAGCAAGAATTTCATTGTTCTATCTGGGACACATGACAATAAACTCTCTTGAATCTTGAATCTTTCTTCCCACATTCAGGTTTGTAGGTTAATCGTCCCTCTGCAAATTGTCCCTAGTGCGTAGCATCAGACTAGTGATGGGGTTATCGATGGTCGGCGGCGACATGGTGGGCCGAAGGGCCCGTTTCCCACGCTGTATCTCTAAACTAAACATGATTGCAAAGTCTGGTACCTATTATGCTCGTTGCTCCAGCAGCTTCGTCGTCCGAAAGCTCCATGTCCTCGACGTCACAGTTATCACCTGAAGCTTCCGGCACAGTTGGCGGCACAGGGCTCTCCTCCGCCTGCTTCGCCGGCTCTGGGGCAACCTCCTCCGCGGGCCGAACGGGAGACTCGGAGCCCGTGGGCGACGGAGCGTCCATGCACGGGGAGGGGATGGGCGACTCATCCGGATCTGGCAGGGTGGTTTTCAGCTGGTCGAGCTTCTTCTTCAAGTTGTTGACTCTGTTGGCAAACGTCTTGTACGCCTGCAAGAGAAGAATCGATAGCAACAAGAGGCAAACAGTGAAACAAAGTGGGTGTCAACGCTCACACCCCCCCCCCCCACATTGGCCCAGATTTCCTCAGAAGCAACTACGAAAATTAGATTAGACGCCAGAAGGAAGTTTGTAGGTTTGCAGCAGCATAGAAAGAAATAAAGAAGAGAGGTTAATGGTGTTAGTGGGGAAATACCCCTGCCTAAGGGCGGCATGGTAGAGTTCCTGCCTCACAGCGCTGGAGACCCGAGTTCCATCCCGACTACGGGTACTGTCTGTACGGAGTTTGTACGTTCACCCCATGACCTGCGTGGGTTTCCTCCCACACTCCAAAGACATACAGGTTTGTAGGTAGATTCCTTCGCTCCATAGATGCTGCCTCACCCGCTGACTTTCTCCAGCATTTTTGTCTACCTGCAGGTTTGCAGGTTAATTGGTTTGGCGTAAGTGTAAATTATCCCTAGTGTGTGAAGAATAGTGTTAATTCAAGATTCAAGTGAGTTTATTGTCATGTGTCCCAGATAGGACAATGAAATTCTTGCTTTGCTTCAGCACAACAGAACATTGTCGGCATAAATAAATAAACGGAAGATGGTCCAGAACTAAATGTGTTTCAAAAGAAACTAATGGACTATGGGTTAATAACTGGAAAAAAGCTAATTCTAAAATTTTGGAAGAAGGCTCCAATACCAACTATAAATATGTGGATTTCAAATATGTTTGAAACATTACACCTAGAAGAGATAAGACTCCTCCTAGCAGGTAAACCAGATCACTTCCACCTGACGTGGTCTGCATTTATAGAATTATTACAAACATAGGGTGCAAAAGTACTTTAAAAAAAAATTGAGGTCAGGTAAGGGGGGATGATAGTTGAAGAGTTGGTATGTCCCATTTACGTAATGCTCATAAAAATATTTGTTTCTCTCTTTTTCCTCTTTCTCTCTCTCTTTCTTTCCTAGGGTCTATTTCTTAACTCTTTTTCTTTTGTTTTTAATTTTGCTCTTATAGGGTCTTCGTCCTTTTTTGTTGTCACATTTCCTACACTTTCACTTTTTCCTTCACTTTCTTCTTTCTTTCAATCTTTTCCTTTTCTAGTGTAAAAAATAAATGGAGTACATTAATTGTAAGAAGATATAAATGACGAGTACTAATGTATGTGGTTGTAATGTAATGTACTTCTAATAAATAAAAATTAAAAAAAAAAAAAAAAAAAAAAATAGAGAACAGATCAGTGGGTCCATATACCAGTGAATATATATATATACACACACATAAATAAGCAGATAAAGTGCAATATGTTATTAAAGTTCAGATTTGAGTTTAATAGCCTGATGGCTGTGGGGAAGCAGCTGTTCCTGAACCTGGATGTTGCAGATTTCAGGCTCCTGTACCTTCTACCTGAAGGTAGCGGGGAGATGAGTGTGCGGCCAGGATGGTGTGTGGGTCCTTGATGATGCTGCCAGCCTTTTTGAGGCAGCGACTGCGCTAAATGTGCAGGGATTGCTGGTCAGTGCGGGCTGGGTGGGCCTGTTTCTGCACTGTACCTCTGAACTATAACTAAACTGAATCGTCCACCCCGTTAAGGGTGAGATGAGAAAAACCTTTTTTCACACAGAGAGTGGTGAATCTCTGGAACTCTCTGCCACAGAAGGTAGTTGAGGCCAGTTCATTGGCTATATTTAAGAGGGAGTTAGATGTGGCCCTTGTGGCTAAAGGGATCAGGGGGTATGGAGAGAAGGTAGGTACAGGATACTGAGTTGGATGATCAGCCATGATCATATTGAATGGCGGTGCAGGCTCGAAGGGCCGAATGGCCTACTCCTGCACCTATTTTCTATGTTTCTATGTTAAAAGGAAACTAATGTGGGGGGGGGGGGGGGGGGCAGGGCGAGAAGTAAAAGATTAAGGTTAATCTGAAGGTGGTCTACGATTAGCCGACAAATCTGTACGTCTTTGGAGTGTGGAAGAAACCGAAGATCTCGGAGAAAACCCACGCGGTCACGGGGAGAACGTGCAGACTCCGTACAGACAGCGCCTGGGGCTCTGGCGCTGCGAGTCAGCAACACGACCGCTGCCGCCCAGTATGACGTTCATACGCATTTTTGTCCACAATGATACAAGGTTAATAAACTTTAGAATAAGGGCGAGCCAAGTTTTGCAAAAAGGATGACAGATATAAATCAAGTTGGCATGATGACAAGCCAACCAACAGTAAATAACTTTGCTTCAAGATACACGTGTTGGAAATCCTATAAAATATGGCTGAGATCTCAGCCGTAATCTGACACCATGCTTACATTTGCTACAATCTTCACCTCCTTGTACTGAGCCTCGTAGAAGATTTCTGCATTTTCCAGAGCTTCGATTAATGGTGGGGTCTTCTTCACTTCCCTCTCCAGCTCGGCGCAGAAATCTTCCAATTTGGAACTGGATTCCTCAAAGTCTTTGGAAAATCGTTTCCCCCCAGCTCGATCTGCAAGACAAAAATAAAGCGCCCCATTGAGCAAGCTTTCTCGCCCGTACAAATGACTTAGTTGCTTAACATCACAAGATGGCCGGCTTTACGAAGGACGGGATGAATGAGCCAAGAAGCGGTTGTCGGCACTGGGCCTGTAATCGCTGGAGTTTAGAAGGATGAAGGGGAATCTCATTGAAACTTACCGAATAGTGAAAGGCCTGGATAGAGTGGATGTGGAGAGGATGTTTCCACTAGTGGGAGAGTCTCGGACTTGAGGTCATAGCCTCAGAATTAAATGACGTTCCTTTAGGAAGGAGATGAGGAGGGATTTCTTTAGTCAGAGGGTGGTCAATCTGTGGAATTCATTGTCACAGAAGGCTGTGGCGGCCAAGTCAGTGGATATTTTGAAGGCAGAGATGGATAGATTCTTGATTAGAACGGGTGTCAGAGGTTATGGGGAGGAGAATGGTGTTTGGAGGGAAAGATAGAACAGCCATGATCGAATGGCGGCGTAAACCTGATCGGCCGAATGGCCTAATTCTACTATCACTTATGAACATGAAGATGAAATGATATATTCATTCTGAAATCAATGTGGAAAGAAAGTTGAGTGTTTATAGATCAATAGGACAGACGACTTTTGCCGAACAATGCAAAACAAATACCATTCAGTGTTTAAAAAAAATTGAACGTCAAATCTTCTATCCATCATGCAACACTGTATAACTATGTAAATTACATGCAAATACATGATAACGCCACCACAAAACTCCTCTGTAAACTTCTGGCAGGGAGCAAAGCCCCTTTCCCAGCTTTAATCGGGCTTTACCTTGCACTAAACGTTATTCCCTTTATCCTGTATCTGTACACGGTGCATGGCTCGGTGCGGTCTTTCCACTGACTGGGTAGCAGGCAACAAAAGCTTTTCACTGTACCTCGGTATATGTGATAATACCTAAACTAAACTGACTTAGCTTCACCCTACGCTAAGATTTTGTCAATGCATCTGATATCCCTGACTTTCAGAAGCATGTAACAACAAAAAACAAATAAATAAATAAGTATGCACATGTGCTTATGTCTATATACACACACACGCACACGTATATACACATGCTCACATACACAGATATACACACGCAGATATACATACTCGCGCACATATACACACGCACACATATACACAACACACCTTGCTGTCCCCTCCCCTTCATCAGCCCTCTGGTTGTCTCCTCCCCTCCCCCAGCCCTCGGGCTCTCCTCCACCTTTTTCCCTTTCTTCTCCCCACCCCCTATCAGTCTGAAGAAGGGTTTCGGCCCGAAACGTTGCCTATTTCCTTCGCTCCATAGATGCTGCTGCACCCGCTGAGTTTCTCCAGCATGTTTGTGTACCTACACACCACACATACTGTATACACACACACACACATATATGCACGTGCACACACACACACGCGGGCACTCACACACATATAATATATATATATATACATACGTATTTATATACACTCACACACACATATATATATATATATATATATACACACACACACACACATACATATATATATATATATATACACACACACACACACACATAGGAATGGGTGACATTTTAGGGTCGAGACCGTTCTTCAGACTGTGCGTGTGTGTGTGAGTATGTGTGTGTGTGTGTGTGAGAGTGCGTGCGTGTGCTTGTGTGTGAGGGAGTGTCTGTGTGTGTGTGTGCATGCAGACTATACACGCATAGTCTGAAGAAGGGTCTCAACCCGAAACGTCACCCATTCCTTCTCTCCAGACATGCTGCCTGTCCAGCTGAGTTACTCCAGCATTTTGTGTCTGTCTCCATACAAGGACACTCACGCTAGGGGTTCTGAGGCAAGTTTAACCCACCACAGGACGCGAGAACAAATCTACCAGAATAATACTGGCAAATCTCGGAAGGTTTTTAGCCCCACTGCTGGATTCCTGCAGAGAGATTGCAGCAGGCGAGCAGAGTCGGGACAGAGAGCTCGAGATTTCCACTGTGACGTGGTCCAACAGTGTACAAAACCAGTGCAAACATCAGGGTCACGTAAAACAAAATGTACATGCAAGAAAAGGCAGCGTTTCAGAGACTCCGCCTAATAGATAAATATGACCAATTCTTAAGGAGTTGGTCCCCTTTCATCGACTTTTTGGAGTCATGTGATGCAGCAGTACCGTAAAGATTACTGATTTCAGGTCAGGTCGTGGATAGATTTAAATCTCCGAACAAAGATTTGAAAATTTCTTTTTTAAAGGCCCCTTTTCTACTATCTCTACTTTCTACTTTTCCTTTTCTTATACACACACTTAACGTTTTTCTGTTTTCTGCTATCTATTTTTCCTCTTTTTCTTCTCTCTCTTTTTTCCCCTTTTTTTTACTTCCTTTTCAAAAGCATAAAACTAGAGTTTGTACATAGAATGCATTACGTTATGACATAGTTGGCACCTAAAATTAGGTACCACCGTATTGTTTTGTATTGTATTAACTTCTAATAAAAGAAACATTAAAAAAAAAGAAAGAAAAAAGGAAAAAGAAAAAGAAAAGGCAGCGTTTCACGTCCCTCTCCACACAGCCAATATTCTGCAGGTATTGAATAATACCTACTGTTCAGAGCTGTACCTTTTAGTCGTTTCAAGGTCTCTGTGCTGCAGACATCCACGCGGAGGGCCCCAAGCTGCTTCTCTTTGAACTCGCGCTCGTCCTCAGCTTGTTTATATGATCCCAGCTGATCAATCAGAGCTGGAGGCTGCAACGGGAGACACCAGCACAAGGTCAACGCCAACAAACACCCGCGAGATCCCAAAGCACCTTTCCCGAGGGTCACTCATGCCAATCAGTGCTGCAACACTTATTAGTCTTCAGTCAGAGGGTGGTGAATCTGTGGAATTCTTTGCCACAGAAGGAGGATATTTTTAAAGCAGAGATAGACAGTTTCTTGATTAGTCCGGGTGTCAGGGGTTATGGGGAGAAGGCAGGAGAACGGGGTTGAGAGGGAGAGATAGATCAGCCATGATTGAATGGCAGGGTTGACTTGATGTGCTGAATGGCCTAATTCTGCTCCTATCATGCTGGGGTACGCCAGCTTTTTGTGTCTGGCTGGTAGTCTACTGATCCCGCGTGCAAGAGGTGCCATGTTTAAGCATCCAGTGCGTGCATCGGGTATTATGAGCGGTGTCCATTCCAGGCGAGCCCCAGACTGCTGCAGGGTCTCCAGCCGTCACCTTCCCTTGGACGTGCGGGACGACCTGTAAACTGATGGCCCTCTCCTCTCCTCTCCTCTCCTCGCCCACCATTGTGCAATTGGATTTGCAACGGTGCTCTCTGTAACCCATTGCCAAAAGTGTCGATCAAGGCATGCGCACTTCAGTATAACCTCAAATGACAGATGTGGTAACCGTCGAACCCAAATCTCAGCAACTAGAGAGATGGGGAGTAGAAAACAAACATGAAAACACTCACCCTGAATTCAGCAAGTATCTTGGATTTCACGACAACTCTCGTTTTATTGCTCACTGTGGGGGAAAGAAAGAGAGATAGATGTCGTCAGCTATGCATGCTGCAGCTCCATTGCAGCACAGGTAAACGTTGCAGTAATTAATGCTTCACTCATTTGTAACAATGAGCACCTACAATACAAGTGTCTCTCAAAGATGTCTCCGGGGTAAATATCTCTAGCAACTAAAATAAGAGCATATGGTCACAGATTGCGTACGGTTTTGGTCTCCTAATCTGAGGAAGGACATTCTTGCCATAGAGGGAGTACAGAGAAGGTTCACCAGACTGATTCCTGGGATGGCAGGACTTTCATATGAAGAAAGACTGGATAGACTCGGCTTGTACCCGCTAGAATTTAGAAGATTGAGGGGGGATCTTATAGAAACTTACAAAATTCTTAAGGGGTTGGACAGGCTAGATGCAGGAAGATTGTTCCCGATGTTGGGGAAGTCCAGAACAAGGGTCACAGTTTAAGGATAAGGGGGAAATCTTTTCGGACCGAGATGAGAAAAACATTTTTCACACAGAGTGGTGAATCTCTGGAACTCTCTGCCACAGAAGGTAGTTGAGGCCAGTTCATTGGCTATATTTAAGAGGGAGTTAGATGTGGCCCTTGTGTGGCTAAAGGGATCAGGGGGAATGGAGAGAAGGCAGGTACAGGTTACTGAGTTGGATGATCAGCCATGATCATATTGAATGGCGTGCAGGCTCGAAGGACCGAATGGCCTACTCCTGCACCTATTTTCTATGTTTCTATGAATATCTCTAGCAACTAAAATAAGAGCATATGGTCACAGAAATCAAAACTGAAAGAGTAATAAAAGAATGAAGCAGTTAGGTCTCAGGGCTCAGCTGTGATTCTCCCTGACTGCAAGAGTCTAGTGCCTGTGGTTTGAATGCCACGCAGCGATGCTCTCACCCCAACCACAGACTGTTTACCCTCCTACCATCCGGAGGCGCTACAGGTCTCTCCGTTGCCGGACTAGCAGGTCCAGGAACAGCTTCTTCCTGCGGCTGTTACACTACTCAACACTGTACCTCGGTGACTGCCAATCACCCCACCCCCGGACACTCCTCCCACCAGGATTATTCGATTTATTTATTGATCGTATTTATGTCGCTCTTCTAGGGAGATGCTAACTGCATTTTGTTGTCTCTGTACTGTACACTGCACAATGACAATAAAGTTGAATCTGAATCTGAAGTCTCTGCAGAAGCTCTCAGGCGCAAGTCTCCTGGGCCACAGTGTAGTAGGTATCCTGCAACTGCCCCCACTGGAGTGTGACGGAAGAAGATAACGGACCCAGATCCGCGCTCCCCAACGCTCCCAACCATCCGCGCTGCAACTTCTGGAGCGGCCCGGACGAAAGTCGACACTGGCACCATGGTCAAAGTCACCCCATCCCAAACATCCCGCCACCCAATTCCCAGGGGAATATCCAACCCCCTGCATCTTCCCCAACCCTGCCCATCCTTTGGCTGGTATAGGGACATTTAGAAGGGGATCCACGAAGTGCCTGTCTTTTGGAAGTTGAATGCGAACAAGAACCGAGATGAAGCTTGGACACGCTAGAGGCAAGAAACATGTTCCCGATGTCGGGGGAGTCCAGAACCAGGGGCCGCACACACAGTTTAAGAATAAGGAGTAAGCCATTTAGAACGGAGACGAGGAAACACTTTGTCTCACAGAGAGTGGTGAGTCTGTGGAATTCTCTGCCTCAGAGGGCGGTGGAGGCAGGTTCTCTGGATACTTTCAAGAGAGAGCTAGATAGGGCTCTTAAAGTATCTTGGCCCTTGTGGCTAAAGGGATCAGGGGGTATGGACAGAAGGCAGGTACAGGATACGGAGTTGGATGATCAGCCATGATCATATTGAATGGCGGAGCAGGCTCGAAGGACCGAATGACCTCTACTCCTGCACCTATTTTCTATGTTTCTATGTTTCTAAAGATAGCGGAGTCAGGGGATATGGGGAAAAGGCAGGAACGGGGTACTGATTGGGGATGATCAGCCATGATCACATTGAACGAAGGGCCAAATGACCTACTCCTGCACCTATTGTCTATTGTCTATTGAAGCGACAATTCTATATTATTTCTATTGATTTCTCTTGGTGTACATCAGTTAGAAAAAAAACGCAGTAACTCAAGTGGTTTCGAAGAAATCTGTAGATGTTCAGGGCAGTGGAATTCGGGAATGAGCAGTTTCTCAGTGAAGGCACAATTCAAGCATGGAATAGTCTTCACCCTACCATAGTTACCGAACCAGATGCAACTAAATTTAAGGTAGCTCTTTCTTCCCAAGAACCCTTTCTGGCTTCAGTCCTCCCTCCACCACCTCCAGTTTAAATTCCATTTGGAATCTTTTGGAGAACCAGGATACCAGGAACCAAAGATTAAACGGCACACGACACAGCTCACAACTTAATGATCAACTAATCACTAACATTTTAATTCATTAACTATAGCGATAGACATTTCAGTGGCAGACAAAACTGCCTTGCAGTGAAAGAGCAAGACCCACAGTATCCTACATGGCCCAAAATAAGAGTTTGTTTGTCAGCTTCAAGAGTAAGCTGAAACAACAACAGTAGACAACGTCTCCATATATTCAATAGTTTAGTCAATAATCAGATTTTGAATACACCTTCCCTCCTGCCAGAAGTTTTATCCATACCTGGTTTCACTTTTGTGAAGTCAGCTGTCTTTCGTCCAACTAAAATGAATGGAAACAAGTGAGAAATAGTGAATTTTGTGCTTGCCGAGTCTGAAGTCTTCTTGTGACAACCGCTCCAGATTTCACTTTTATTATTTGTTTGCAATTTGCAGTTAAGAGAAGTGCTAACTATTAAAAACGTACAGTCGTAAAACATCTGGGCCCTGTATTAATCATCATCGCTGGTGATGAGGGCCTGAAATAGAACACCTCTCTAAACACCTTTAGGGTGGCGCAGCTGTAGAGTTGCTGCCTCACAGCGCCCAAGATCCGGATTCGATCCTGACTACGGGTGCTGTCTGTGCGGAGTTTGTACGTTCTTCCCGTGACCTGAGCGGTTTCACTACACCATTTGGTGTATGTGACAATAAATGTCCTTTGTCCTTCGACCTGCGTGGGTTTTCTCCGGGCGCTCCGGTTTCCTCCCACACTCCAAAGACGTACAGGTTTGTAGGTTAATTGTAGGTATGTTACAATACTTACCTTCAGTCGCGCTGCAATTCTGCCACTGGCCGTGTGCGCGATTTTGGCGCCTTTAAGGGGGGGGGGGGGGGGCGGGGTTAAAACACGATTTCTCCTCCCTTGTCCTGAATTATATTTCGTTGGAGTACAACCTTTTGCTGAAAAATCGTTCCTAGTGGCGTTTTGTGAATTTTTTATTTTTATTAAATCGTCAATGTCAGCGCTGGAGTAATTTTAAAAGCAGCTCCTGAAGCGTCAACGCCGATAACGGGGACGGATTTCACACACGGGACAGGTAAACGAAAGTGGTTTCTTTAAATGTATAAAAGTGCTTCTTAAGAAGCCTTTAATTCACATTTTTTCATGCGAAACGGTGATTTTATTCCCCGAACTAACGGCAGTATTTTTCATGCCAATACGGGGTTAAATTCACCGCAAATGAACGTTCCAAAAGATCGCGTTCCAGAAATCCTCACTCACAAGATGATTTAAATGCCCATTAATTTACAGGTATTAAACATTCAATTCCTTCCATTTGGCCTGTAAATTCATGAAAATGAGATTTAAAAATTATGTTATATTGTGAATTATTGTGTGAATGTTATTTGGACACTTAGGCTATTTCAAAATGTTAATCTATTATTAAGAAATTGATAGATGTTTAGATCTAGTAATTGAATTTTGTAATTAGCTACAATTAGGTAACTAACTAATTATATGCTTTACTTTCATGTCTTCTAAGTAAGATTGTTTCATATTTGTTTCAGAATGCTTCAATCTATAATAACTGAAAATTTCTTTCAGTTATCTTAATTTTTAAGAAAGTTATGGGCTTTTAACTGTCCTCGATCACAGCTTTTGTGTTAAGTCAATGGAAAAGCAATAGGGAACAAGATGTTAATTTCCGAGTATGAAAATGGCCATAACTTCTTTAATATTGAAGATATGAAAGTGAATTAGGTGTCAAATTAAACTTCTTTTTATGCTTTATCTGATGGGATAAATTGCAGACTTTATTTTTAAAATCTCAAAATTTTGTAACATTGCTATTAATTGGTGTGGTATAATTGTGAATTGTCCCTGATGCGTGTAGGGGAAGTGGAAGTGTGTGGGGATTGCTGGTCGGCAAAAAGCCGGAAAGCAACAGTAAGGTCAAGTCTGGTCCAGTTCTCTCCAAACCTTGTGCAGGAAGGAACTGCAGATGATGGTTTAATCGGAGATAGACACAAAATATCTGGAGTAACTCAGCGGGACCAGCAGCATCTCTGGGGAGAAGGAATGGGTGACGTTTCAGGTCGAGACCCTTCTTCAGGTCACACATTCCTTCTCTCCAGAGATGCTGCCTGTCCCGCTGAGTTACTCCAGCTTTTTGTGTCTATCTTCGGTTTAAACCAGTTCCTTCCGACACACTAAGTCAATTGGGCAGCATCGGTAGAGAGTGCTCATGTTCCACGTTTGATGATTTTTCTGCAAACGGTCACTTTACTTCCTTGACATATTCTCTTTTAATTGCAGGTACCTTTTTTTTTTTTTTTAAGTCCTTTTTTTAAAATTTTTTTATAAAGGTGAAATGGGAAAGCAAAACTGTCCCACAACCTGCAGGAAAGCAGATGGACAGAAAATGCTGGAGTTAAGGACCTGTCCCACTTTCACGACCTCTGCCGAGTTTGCCCTTGACTCATACTCGCAGCATGGTCGTCACGAGGCCGTAGGAGGTCGTAGGTAGGTCATGATGCTAGTCGTAGGTACTCGTGGCATCAAGTAGGTCGGGGCGTTTTTTCGACATGATGAAAAATGTCCACGATTAAAAAAGGTCGTGAATTAGGTCGTGAAAGTGGGACAGGCCCATAACTCAGCAAGTCAGGCAGCATCTCTGGAGAGAAGGAACAGGTGGCGTTTCGGGTTGAGACCCTTCTTCAGGCTGAGAGTCCGGCCGGGGACAGGGACAGGGAAACTGGAGGTATGAAAAGGCACAGGACAAATCAGAGCCGGCACTCACGGCCCAGGAAGGGTGAAACCCACAAAGGTCCATTGTTGGCTGCGGACCAGGTGATAACGAAGGAATACAAACGGTGAAATTAGCAAAAGTACTAGGGAGGAGGAGGGATGGTGAGAGAGGGAATGCAAGGGTTACTTGAAGTTAGAGAAAGTTAATGAAAGCCCCTACACTTTAAACGTTAACTTACAATTATGTTGATTTATTGCACAGAGATGGACATTGCAGCTTAACTATCTTCACTATCCTTCCCACAATGCGCACTTCACTAGATTTTGTCGCTACATCATTACACAAGGTACACACTTTGCAAGTGTTGTGTAGATTGTGCACATAAGCTTCACCTAGTTAACTATGAGTAACCACAAAAAAAGCAGGCTTCAAATGTGGGGTGGCCTCCACGGGAATTTTATTCAGGTGAGATTCAGAGTTTTATAATGCAGTATCGCAAAGGAGCGTGATGCTTTGGTAGACAAAAATGCTGGAGAAACTCAGCGGGTGAGGCAGCATCTATGGAGCGAAGGAAATAGGCGACGTTTTGGGTCGAGACCCTTCTTCAGACTGATGTGGGGGTGGGGTGGGGGGGCGGGAAGTTGAAAGGAAGAGGCGGGAAGTTGAAAGGAAGAGGCGGAGACAGTGGGCTGTGGGTGAGCTGGGAAGGAGGGAGAAAGCAGGGACTACCTGAAATTGGAGAAGTCAATGTTCATACCACTGGGGTGTAAACTGCCCAAGCGAAATATGAGGTGCTGCTCCTCCAATTTACGGTGGGCCTCACTCTGGCCATGGAGGAGGCCCAGGACAGAAAAGTCGGATTGGGATTGGGAATGGGAGGGGGAGTTGAAGTGCTGAGCCACAGGGAGATCAGGTTGGTTATTGCGAACAGAGCAGAGGTGTTGGGCCAAGCGATCGCCGAGCCAAGTTTCTTGGTGATGTGCAGCTCATCAAAAAGTTGCGGGAAAAGCTCGAAACTGATATTTAATAAACAAACTGGATTAACACTTCACGACAGTGGAGTGAATGCAGAGCTTCCAACAAATGAATAAACTACTAGATGTCCAACAAGGCTGGAGACCACTCATATCCTTCATGGTCACTGATCTACCTTGTCTAAAAAACTAAAGGGATGATACAGAGGCTAAATAAAGGTAACAACATGGTCCACCTGACTCTTCAACAACAGATGATACCGCTGCTTAGGTGGACAAAAATGCTGGAGGAACTCAGCGGGTGAGGCAGACAGACCTGTCACCTATTCCTTCGCTCCATAGATGCTGCCTCACCCGCTGAGTTCCTCCAGCATTTTTGTCTACCTTCGATTGTCCAGCATCTGCAGTTCCTTCTTAAACATACCGCTGCTTAGGGTAATGATCACCCGTTTTCTGTCGATTAGAAGATGTCACACAAAATATGTCGTTTTTTGCACGGGTTGCCTTACCGAGAGCAGCACGGAGATCCACAATCAGTTCCTCAGGATAGACACTCCTCTGCTCCCATATTGTAAATATCCGGTCCACCGATTTACGAATAGAAGGATCCCTAAAGAACGTCAAAAAGTAAACAACCATGTGTGAATCGGTTCTGGTTTGGAATCACAACAGATTGTTCAGCTTGCGAAACTTGATCATTCATAGTAAAATGTATTTGAGTTTGTGTAAGAGGGGATTTTGAACTATACCCAGACCCTGTCACCTTGAAAATCTCTCCTGAGTGCAGGGTCCATTCTTTGCAGACTGGGGTCTGGCTGTGTTTGTTGGGGAAGAGGGTACCAGGGTTACATTTCTGATTTTCAAACCTGCAGTAAAACTCATTCAGGTCGTTCTTTCAGCTGACGATTGTCCAAAGAGCTGGGGGGGGGGGCTTTCCTCTTGTAGCTGGTGATTTCTTGCATGCCCTTCCAAACCGAAGAAGAGTCACTCGCTGAGAACTGGCTCCTCAACTTCTCAGAGTACCTTTCCTTAGCAGCTCTGATTCTTCTTCTCAGCTCTTTATCGATTAGGCTATCTTTTAACTCTTTAACGATTAGGCTATCGGCTTGACGCATATTTGCCCCCAAACCCCCCCCGATCTCGAAATGGAAATGTTACATCTGTATATAATGATCCCATTAAAATGTATATTTATGTCACAAAAAAAAAAGAAGAAAATCTCTCCTCCATAGATGTCAATCAGTTGTAACAGATAAAAATCTTAACACAACTGTGAACAACTAACTATTCCCCCTCAATGGGTAAGAAGCCTGTTGTTCAGCTGGGTTTATTAATTCTATTATTTACAACCTCCAGTGTTTACCCTACCTACGCTAGCTGTGCCATGACACCTCTATTTATTTCCCTGCTAACATCCAATGTTGGCCATTTCCCCCACCCTGCTTCCCCAGCGTGTGAACTCTTGGGTTAAACAGACGATAACCTTCTGAGGAAGAAGGTCATCTTAGTCTGAAGAAGGATCTCGACCCGAAACTTCACCTATTCCGTTTCTCCAGAGATGCTGTCTGTCCCGCTGAGTTACTCCAGCTTTCTGTGTCTATTTTCGGTTTAAACCAGCATCTGCAGTTCCAGTTCCTTCCTACATGTAACCTACTCATCTGTGGAGAAAAGGAATGGGTGACGTTTCGGGACGGGACCCTTCTTCAGACTGAGAGTCTGGGGAGAGGGAGACAAGAGATATAGACGGTGATGGAGACAGATCTAGAACAAATGAATGAAAGATCTGCAAAAAGGTAATAATAATAAAGGAAACAGGCCATTGTTAGCTGTGGGCTGGGTGAGAATTACAGACAATGAAAGGACTGTCCCATTTGCGCGTCAAGCAGATGGCGCGCGAAGATTTGGTACATCCAAAATCCTGGGGCGCCTGGCGTCACTGCCTACGTCACCACGCACGCGTAATGCGCACCATGCGCGCAAATGATGTCGTGTAAATTACGCGCAAATGACGCCCAAGTGGGACAGGCTCTTCAGACTCAACAAGACGACTTTCAAACATGTACGACTTGGGTAGGGGAGGGATGGAGAGAGAGAGAGAGGGAATGCTCAATGATCGATGATTACTCAATGATCTTTCATACCCAGTTAGACAAAAATGCTGGAGAAACTCAGCGGGTGAGGCAGCATCTATGGAACGAAGGAATAGGTGACGTTTCGGGTCGAGACCCTTCTTCATACCCAGTTACTCTCCATTATGCTCTTTGGAAACTGACCAATCCATGTAGGCAATTGATGCGTCCACCGATCGCTGCCCGTATATTTCCATTTCCCCTACTCTACACATTCCTAAAATGCCTCCCCATAAATAAAAGGTCTGAAGAAGGGTCTCGACCCCAAACGTCGCCTATTTCCTTCGCTCCATAGATGCTGCCTCACCTGCTGAGTTTCTCCAGCATTTTTGTCCAGCTAAAATGCCTCCTCATCTTTTAGGCCTCAGTTCCAATAAGGGTACAACTAAAACATTTAAACCATCTTCTCACTTTATAAATGTTGCCCGACCTGCAATGCATTTCAGTGCAAATGTATCAATAACACTGCACTAAATTAGCCCATGTTCTATTTACTTACATTTTTTTTAAAATAGTTTCTGACCCATTTTATTTGGAAAAAGATGCAAGAACTCCACACCAATTTCCAATTTTAATTGAAAAGTTACAATATTTCCCTAATAATTAACATCAGGAAAAAAAATAATAATTTTGCAACTAGTAGCAAATAACAATGAAAAAAAAAATGAAAAAAATGCTGGGGGAACTCAGTCTGCTTGTCTGAAGAAGGGTCTCGACCCGAAACGTCACCTATTCCTTCGTTCCATAGATGCTGCCTCACCCGCTGAGTTTCTCCAGCATTTTTGTCTACCTTGGGGAACTCAGAAGGTCAGTTAACATCCGTGGAGGGAACGGACAGGCGACCTATTTGGGTCGGGACCTTTCTTCATTCTGCCATTTCCCTCCACTGCTGCTGCCTGACCCATTGAGTTCCTCCAGCACTTTGCTCTTTGCTCAAGACACCAGCAGCTGCGGTTTCTTGCATCTCCCAACAAATAACGAGGTTCAGCACTGACCTCCACGATGTTCACATCTCTCCAGTGACCTCTGAGATCAACCTTCCCCCTAAAGTTGGCTGCTGGAAGGTTGCAGTTAAAGCAATGTGCTGACGCCCAGCAACAAGCAGACTGAGCAACCAAGCACATGTGTAGGAATTCCAACCTAGCACTGAAGTGTCCCAACAAACAGTGAACTGGGAAGTAAAACACTACAGCACAATTTCGACAAAACATTTAAGCCTTTTACTGGATCCGACATAGTCAGGAATAAGATAGAAACAAAAAAAATTAAACAATTTTAACGCAGATTCATGAAATACTGATCTGACAGAATTACACTGCACACACAGATTTGTTCGACCAGATATGTTAACCAGTATCATAGATACATAGAAAATAGGTGCAGGAGTAGGCCATTCGTCCCTTCGAGCCTGCACCGCCATTCAATATGATCATGGCTGATCATCCAACTCAGTATCCCGTACCTGCCTTCTCTCCATACCCCCTGATCCCCTTAGCCACAAGGGCCACATCTAACTCCCTCTTAAATATAGCCAATGAACTGGCATCAACTACCCTCAAGGCAAGAAACATTTATATTAAATGACATTGAAACATTCTGACATTTCAAGCAATGGCAATACTTTACAAATATCCAAAGCACTGTGCTTTTTTTTAAATATTGGAAAATTTAACTTCAACAACGGTTCTGATAGCAGCTACGGAATTTCAATGAACAACTTCGCATGTACGCATTCCACAAATTACTGTCAAACTTTTACTTTTAAATCAGAAGTTGCTGCCGATAGGTTATCACTGCAAATTTTGTGGCCAGATCCCCCTGGGCATCTTACAGTCAGTCGTACATAATATCGGGACATGTTTATAGTTTGTCAGCACAATAGCAGCTTGCCAAGGACAACTGCAACAAGGATAGACGCAACACTAACTTGACGGGTAGAAACCAGGAGAAACATTACCAGTCCCAATCAAATTTACACATGATAGCTCGCGACACATTTAGACATGATCGTGTAGGAGCTTCAACCAACAATGTAATATGGCAGCCTGGGACTGTAAAAAGGGCCTGACCCACTTTCACGACCTTTTTTACTCGTGGACATTTTTCATCAGGCTAGATAAACGCCCCGACCTACTTGATGCCACGAGTACCTACGACTAGCATCACGACCCACCTACGACCTCGTGACGACCATGCTGCGAGTTTGAGTCAAGGGCAAACTCGGCAGAGGTCGTGAAAGTGGGACAGGCCCTTAAAACATCCTTATATACACACACTAAATAAATTAAATAGTTCACTGCACTTCACATGGTGAAGAAGATCAATTATTATTAATGTCAATTATTTGCATCAATAGTTATTTTGCTGATACAGTGATTTTTCTTTAAAAAGGCAATCGGATTCAATAATGTTAATTCATCGTGTCTATTTATTTTGATGTTCATTAAGAGCCACAAACCAGTTATGATTTGGCCACACGTTTCTCCAGATATAGGTTGACTTATTTTTAATACAGAACTACTTTCCAGGCCTTACCGCAGCAAAAAGTGCAGACTGACAACCCCCCAACCTTCCTGTGCAGGTCTATAGCACCTGCCCACTGCCCAAGTTACTCTAAGTGATACAATAAAAGTGATACACTAGATCAGGTGAGCATAATGTTCAGCCTGCGGGACATTTCCATCTGGTTATCTTTGACCAGCAATTTATAGGTGCTCTTGACTCCTTTATCTGGCTTCCGATTGCCAAAGTCCTGCCCAACACACATCCTTTGCAACATAAATGACTGCCCCGTCCTTCATAATGGAGACTGTGGGAAGTCACACACATAGTCATCACACTCACTGAAAGTGAATGGCAAGAAATATGCATTTCATTAAAAACACCTACAAAGTCTTCACCTACCTCACCAGTGCACCTGCTTCTACTAGGACCTCTGAGAAAGCATCCCGAAATATAATTGCATTTTTCCTTTTGCAATTCTGAATAACATCGTTGGCAACATAGAACAGGTTCAATCGATGGGTGATTGAAGCTAAAAAAAGGGGGAAACAGAAAGCTTTATTAGTCTGTGATGGTACTCTGGAAGGTCGGAAAAAAAGTGCAATATAATTTTCTAATTTACCAAAATTAAATATTCTACACAGTGCAACATCAGCTGCAGAATTATATACGAACGGTAAGTGGGCATAAAGGGCTGGTGATTGTATACCAATTTCAATCTTATAACGTTTAAGAAGGAACTGCAGATGCTGGAAAATCGAAGGTGGACAAAAATGCTGGAGAAACTCAGCGGGTGAGGCAGCATCTATGGAGCGAAGGAAATAGGCGACGTCTCGGCCCGAAACGTTGCCTTTTCCTTTGCTCCATAGACGCTGCCTCACCCGCTGAGTTTCTCCAGCATTTTTTGTCTATCTTCAATCTTATAACGTTCAGTCAGTACTGTTCTCTGGTTGTTTTTGCTCCCACCAGTCAAGGCTCTGGTTCGTCGCAGTTTTTGTGCGGCTTACAAAGTCGAGGCGGTGGTCAAATGATTCTCAGCATCAAGATGGACTTAGCAACGGGAGTGCCACTGAAGGGTCGGGTACTTTTCGGCAGCGTCGCCGTTTCGGCGCCTCCGTTTATAATATCTGTACTCATCAGAACCCTAACCCGAACACCCCGAAACCCTAACCCTAACACCCCGAAACCCTAACTCTAACACCCCGAAAAGCCGAAACGGTGGAGCTAAAACGGCGGTGCCGAATGGTACCATTCCGCCACTGAATGCCACGGGAGCAGAGTTTACACTCTCTTGACGGAGATGGTTATTAGGGCCGTGATGCAAAGGTCACATGGCCACCTACGAGGCCACAAGCCTGGCTCTTTGTCCAGATGTACAACATGCAGCCAGGGACTGCTTCGCTTGTGGATGACATGTGAACTGAATTGAAAATTCGATCCAGACGGCAAATCTTTGTTCTTTCAACTTCTTTAGCGAGTACAATAGGAACGCGGACCTGGATGATGTTTTCTCCATTTATATCTCAGTGCACAAATATTAGTGTACGAAGGAACTGCAGATGCTGGTTTAAACCAAGGGTAGACACAAAATACTGGAGTAACACAGTGGGACAGGCAGCATCTCTGGAGTGAGAAATATTCCTGCAAGGGCCAGGAAGCGAGCGGGCAAGATCATCTCTGACCCCTCTCACCCTGGCCACAAACACTTTGAATCACTTCCCTCTGGAAGGCGACTCCGGACTGTCAAAGCTGCCACAGCCAGACATAAAAACAGTTTTTATCCACGAGTAGTTGCTCTACTCAACAGCCAAAAATCTGTAGCCTCCCTGTGATCTGGTATTTTGTTGGTCCACATGCTTGATCAATGGTGTTTTATCATTAATGTTTTATTATTATTAATGTTTAGTGTTTTCTGAGTCATTCGTAACTGTCACTGTATGTTGTTACTTGTGGGCGGAGCACCAAGGCAAATTCCTTGTATGTGAATACTTGGCCAATAAACTTACTTACTTATTACAATAGCACAAATATTAGCCATGGTTACAAGATTGTAAGTCAGAGTCTTACAGCGTGGAAACAGGCCCTTCGGCCCAACTTGCCCACACCAGCCAACATGCAAAAACTAATTGGAGTGCACCCGATATGAAAACAATATTCTTCACAATGCTGTTGTACCACGCTGAAGTCTCCTTCCGATGAGGATCAAATGAGTTTTTAAAAAATCTTCTTGAGAATCAAACCAAGAGCTCATTTCTGTACGGGCAATGTCCCCATTGGGCCTGTACACCTACTCTTGTAAAAAGACTAACACTGCAACTTGCTAACTGCACACAAGGTTTGTCGCATGTGCATTTAATTCATCTCCTCAAATGCTCCAATGCCATCACCACCAACATACCTGCAACTCCTGGGTAGTGGGGTAGAGTGAGGACCTGCAGTCTCGGTTGTAAATTTTACTCAAATTGTATTTACATTCATTCTCAATCCCAAACTTATGGGCCTGTCCCACTTACGTGACTTTTTCGGCTACTGCCGCCACCCGTCATAGGTCGCCGAATATTTTCAACATGGCGACCAGAACAAGGTACGACTCCTTGGGCGACTACTCACGACCATACTGGCTTCACCCCACGACATGTCGCCAGGGTGTCGCCTGTATGGTCGTGAGTAGTCTCCTCAGTCGCCCAAAGAGTCGTAGCGGCTTTCTGGTCGCCGCTGAATTTTCAACATGTTGAACATTTTCGCCGACCTGCAACGACCTATGACCGGTGCCGGCAGTCACCGAAAAAGTCGGGTAAGTGGGACAGGCCCATAATTTCAAGAGGTTTACTTCACAGCAGAAAAATCAGTCACAGCAGGATCAATGAGTCATAAAATACAGACTGGAATATATTACACGTTCAGCCTATGCCCGAGGGTTAAGGACATCGTTTTAATGATGAACTAGTATGGACCATTGTCTCAAACATTTTTGGTAACTTCTGAAATTATTTTTATTAAACCAACGGTAGACAAAAATGCTGGAGAAACTCAGTGGGGGAGGCAGCATCTATGGAGCGAAGGAATAGGTGACGTTTCGGGTCGAGACATATTCCTTTGCTCCATAGATGCTGCCTCACCCGTTGAGTTTCTCCAGCATTTCTGTCTACCTTTGATTTTTTACAGCATCTGCAGTTCTTTCTTAAACATTGATTAAACCCACATGCACTTCACAGGTTGTGAAACCTTTCTATTCAATAGACAATAGGTGCAGGAGTAGGCCATTTGGCTCTTCGAGCCAGCACCACCATTCAATTTGATCATGGTTGATCATCCCCAATCAGTAACCCGTTCCTGCCTTCTCCCCATATCCCCTGACTCCGCTATTTTTTAAGAGCCCTATCTAGCTTTCTCTTGAAAGCATCCAGAGAACCTGCCTCCACCGCCCTCTGAGGCAGAGAATTCCACAGAATCACTACTCTCAGTGAGAAAAAGTGTTTCCTCGTCTCCGTTCTAAATGGCTTACCCCTTATTCTTAAACTGTGGCCCCTGGTTCTGGACTCCCCCAACATCGGGAACATGTTTGCTGCCTCTAGCGTGTCCAAGCCCTTAACAATCATATGTTTCAATGAGATTCCCTCTCATCCTTCTAAACTCCAGAGTGTACAAGCCCAGCTGCTCCATTCTCTCACCATACGAAAGTCCCGCCATTCCGGGAATTAACCTTGTAAACCTACGCTGCACTCCCTCAATAGCACGAATGCCCTTCCTCAAATTAGGGGACCAAAACTGCACACAATACTCCAGGTGTGGTCTCCAGGTATTCCTTAACGCCTCTCCAGCATTCTTTTCTACAGTTGCAAATTGATAGTGAGCTTGTCACCTCCAATATCTAAATCTTTTACACCAGCAGTCTGCAAACTGCAAAAAGACATTCCAGCACAATTTAATCCGCGCAGGAATTGAATAATGAGCAAGGACATTTTTGTTGCTTTTCCCTTAGTAATCTGAAGGGCCAACTGTTACGGTTTCATTTGCTTTTATGAGCGTAGAAAGGATGTTAATCGGAGCATCAGCCAAAAGCTAACCAACACAGAAGTGTATGTATTCCAAACAGCAAATAACAAGCAATATAGACAATGAATCCATCTCATTGCCAACAGATCTGATCAAAGTTCTACATTCTACACAAAGTCCAGAACCAGGGGCCACAGTCTTAGAATAAAGGGGAGGCCATTTAAGACTGATGTGAGAAAAAACTTTTTCACCCAGAGAGTTGTGAATTTGTGGAATTCCCTGCCACAGAGGGCAGTGGAGGCCAAGTCACTGGATGGATTTAAGAGAGCGTTAGATAGAGCTCTAGGGCCGAGTGGAATCAAGGGATATGGGGAGAAGGCGGGCACGGGTTATTGATCAGCCACGATCACAATGAATGGCGGTGCTGGCTCGAAGGGCCGAATGGCCTCCTCCTGCACCTGTTTTCTATGTTTCTATTCCTATCACATCCACGAGTCACGAGTGATGGTGGAAGATGAATTGAAATCTCAGAAATTGATCATGAAGCTTAGAAGATTCTGAGATGTCTTGATAAGATGGACATGGTGAGGATGTTTCCTTATGCAACAGAATTTAAAGCAGGGACCACATTTAAAAAATAAGGAATTATCTGTTTAAAACAGATGATGGGTTTTTTTTGTCTCCCAGAACTCCCATAGTTGGGGAAACTCTCAAAGGGTGGTGGAAGCAGAGTTGATAGATACTTAATGTGCAAGGGAGAAAAAAGATTAACACTGGCAGCTGGCATTGCAGAATTAAAGTGACGATGATGATTTAATTCAATGGCAGAGACGGCAATTCCAGCTCATGATGCATGTGTTAGTAACAGCCATTGGGAAGCGAGGGCTCTAAAACATAGAAACATAGAAAATAGGTGCAGGAGTAGGCCATTCGGCCCTTCGAGCCAGCACCGCCATTCAATATGATCATGGCTGATCATCCAACTCAGTATCCTGTACCTGCCTTCTCTCCATACCCCCTGATCCCTTTAGCCACAAGGGCCACATCTAACTCCCTCTTAAATATAGCCAATGAACTGGCCTCAACTACCCTCTGTGGCAGAGAGTTCCAGAGATTCACCACTCTCTGTGCGAAAAAAGGATTTCCCCTTTATCCTCAAGCTGTGACCCCTTGTCCTGGACTTCCCAAACATCAGGAACGATCTTCCTGCATCTAACCTGTCCAACCCCTTAAGAATTTTGTAAGTTTCTATAAGATCCCCCCTCAATCTCCTAAATTCTAGCGAGTACAAGCCGAGTCTATCCAGTCTTTCTTCATATGAAAGTCCTGACATCCCAGGAATCAGTCTGGTGAACCTTCTCTGCACTCCCTCTATGGCAAGAATGTCCTTCCTCAGGTTTGGAGAACAAAACTGTATGCAATACTCCAGGTGTGGTTTCACCAAGACCCTGTACAACTGCAGTAGTACCTCACTGCTCCTATACTCAAATCCTTTTGCTATGAATGCTAACATACCATTCGCTTTCTTCACTGCCTGCTGCACCTGCATGCCTACTTTCAATGCCTGGTGTACCATGACACCCAGGTCTCGTCCACAATGAGTATTGAAGGCAGCTGCAACCAGCCTAAGGTGCCAAGTGGATGACCCTTCTCATGCTTTGTCCAGAAAACTCCATTACCACAGAAGCTCACCCCCAGCTAATTGATACACCCTAACTAACGTCAAGAAATGGCTGAGGGCACTCATATATGAAAAAGCTTTGGAATCAGTCTTCCAGGCTGTAGTAATAAAGACCTGAATCTCAGAACCATCCACTCCCCTCACCAAAGGCAGACAAAAATGCTGGAGAAACTCAGCGGGTGAGGCAGCATCTATGGAGAGAAGGAATAAGCCCAGCACTTCAACTCCCCCTCCCATTCCCAATCCGACCTTTCTGTCCTGGGCCTCCTCCATGGCCAGAGTGAGTCCCACCGCAAATTGGAGGAGCAGCACCTCATATTTCGCTTGGGTAGTTTACACCCCAGCAGTATGAACATTGACTTCTCCAATTTCAGGTAGTCCTTGCTTTCTCCCTCCTTCCCCTCCCCTTCCCAGCTCTCCCACAGCCTACTGTCTCCACCTCTTCCTTTCTTCTTCCCGGCCTCCCCACCCCACCTCCACATCAGTCTGAAGAAGGGTCTTGACCCGACACATCACCTATTCCTTCGCTCCATAGATGCTGCCTCACCCGCATTTTTGTCTATCTTCGATTTTTCCAGCATCTGCAGTTCTTTCTTAAACCACTCCCCTCACCAAGCTGTTTTAGTAGATACAACTACTATCCATCAATGTGAAAAATTGCCCAGGTGTGTTCTTTCGACACTAAGCAGGACCAATCCAATTAGACTAGTTAACATCCAAATACTATTGTGTTAATCAACAAAGCAGTGGAAGGTTTCATGAGCAATGCCCTTTTTGGATTTCACCAGGATCAATCTGCTCCAGACTTCATCATAGCCTCAGTCAGAATGGACACAAAATGCTGGAGTAATTCAGCAGGTCAGGCAGCATCTCTGGAGAGAAGGATTGGGATGACGTTTCATAGAAAATAGGCGCAGGAGAAGGACATTCGGCCCTTCGAGCCAGCACCGCCATTCATTGTGATCATGGCTGATCATCCCCTATCAATAACCCGTGCCTGCCTTCTCCCCATATCCCTTGACTCCACTAGCCCCTAGAGCTCTATCTAACTCTCTCTTAAATCCATCCAGTGACTTGGCCTCCACTGCCCTCTGTGGCAGGGAATTCCACAAATTCACAACTCTCTGGGTGAAAAAGTTTTTTCTCAGTCTTAAATGGCCTCCCTTTTATTCTAAGACTGTGTGGCCCCTGGTTCTGGACTCGCCTAACATTCAAGTCAAGTCAAGTCAAGTCACATTTATTTATATAGCACATTTAAAAAACAACTCTCGTTGGCCAAAGTGCTTTATAAGAATAGTATAAACAAACAAACTACATACATATATACATGTAGCCCTCGCTCAGAGGACGTCAAGAAAGGCTTGGGAGTATAGATAAGTTTTTAGTCTTGACTTAAAGGAGTTGATGGAGGGGGCAGTTCTGATGGGAAGGGGGATGCTGTTCCACAGTCTAGGAGCTGCAACCGCAAAGGCGCGGTCACTCCTGAGCTTATGCCTAGACCGATGGGTTATTCAGCAACATTGGGCGAGTCCATTTGGGTCGAGGCCCTTCTTCAGACTGAGAGTCAGGGGAGAGGAAAACTAGAGATATGGGAGGGTTTAGTCAGAATGGGTTGTATTTCAAAAGCAAAGTGAGATATTGCTAAAGACAGTATTTAACCTTGTGACATAGATGAAACTTGGTAAAACTGAAGGCAACGAGCAACGAGGATCAAGGGCACCAACGTCTGGAGGGTGATTGTGACTGATGGTGGGCAATATCCCGGTCTCAGCACATTACTGCATCGTTCCACAAGGCAGAGTCCTTCGGACCAACCACTTTCAGCTGCTTCACCAATTACCTTACTTCCATTGGAATGTCAGATGTGGAGAAGTTCACTGACGTTTGTACAAAGATCACTTTCAGTAACAACTCCTCAGTAAAGGAACCAGTTCACACATGTACGCAGGGAGATCCAGACAACATTCAGGCTTGGTGGAAAGTAACATTGAGCACTGTACAAGTGGCAAACAAATGACTGTCCCTAACAAGAAAGAGTCTAACCGCCTGGACATGACATTCAATAGCATTTCCATTGCCGAGTTCCCCACATAGATCCAGGGGGAGGTAGTGTCCACATTTCATCAGAAACTCAATTGGATCAACCACATAAATCGTGATGCAAGGCTAGATTAGAGCCTGGGTACAGTGCAATGAGTGGCCTTGTGTCCTGATGTCCTCATAGCCCTGTCCCGCTGTACGAGTTCATTCAAGAGTTCTCCCGAGTTTGCCCCGATTCGAACTCTGAGATTTACGGTAGTAGCCGTTCGTTGGTACTCGGGGCTCTCGTGGACATTTTTCAACATGTTGAAAAATCTTTACAAGTCTTCCCGAGCTTACCCGCGTTTCCCGAGTACCTGCCGTTAGCGTTACGAGCCGCTATGAGACGTCCCCGAGCTCCGACATACCCGCTATGTACATTCTACGTGCTTACCACGAGTTTGATTTTTTTTTAAACTCGGAAGAGCTCTTGAATGAACTCGTACAGTGGGACAGGGCTTTTAAGCCCTTGCACAACCTACACGGCACAAGACAGTGCAGCACCAGACTCTTTAATTCAGCAACCTGGAAACAATATTGTGCTTCTCCAGCAGTTTATTTAACGCATTTTCGCAAATATCATTTAGTGAAAATGAGATCCAAGTTTTAAACCATTTTTATTCACGTTTGGCCCAAATGACACTCCAGTAAAATCACGCATCAACTAAGAAATCAGTTTTTTTAATGACTTTTCTCTTATAAGCTGTTTCGCAGCTTGTGAGAAGGCAAGGCAGCTCCTTTACCACCTCAGGCAGCTGAGGAAATTCAGAGTCTCTCTGAGGATCCTTCAGTGCTTCTACTCTGGGGCTGTAGAAAGCATCTTGTCCGGCAATATCTCAATCTGGTTTGGGAACAGCTCTGTCCAGGACAGGAAGGCTCTGCAGAGAGTAGTGCGTTCGGCCGAACGCACTATGGGAACTACACTCACCCCCCTGCAGGAACTATACACCAGGGGGTGCAGATCCAAAACCAGCAACATTATGGGGGACCCCTACCACCCCAGCAACGGACTGTTCCGGCTGCTACGGTCAGGCAAGCGCCTCCGCTGTGAAAACAGAGAGGGTGAGACGGAGTTTCTTCCCACAGACCATCAGGACTGTAAACTCTTGTCTTACCAGGGACTAATTGACTGTTGTGTTGTGTCTTTTTATTTTTTTTCTAAAATGTAAATAGTGGTTCTGTTCTATTCTGTTCTGTAGTTTTTGCACAATCCGCAGGCATTGCCACTTTCATTTCACTGCACGTCTTGTATGTGTATGTGACAAATAAAGTTGACTTGACTTGTACCATCACCCCACCTCTTGTTGTACAGTTTTAAGAGGCACAATCTCCATTTCCAGTGTCAGAGATCTACGAACACCATTATCTTGGTGAAATCAAAGACAAGTCAATCTAATGACGTTCGAAAGAAACAGAAAAAGAAGCAACAGAGGAAGCACATGGTATGTGCCAACATAAAATCACTAAGTGAATAGTAGACACAAAAAAGCTGGAGAAACTCAGCGGGTGAGGCAGCTTCTATGGAGCGAAGGAATAGGCGACGTTTTGGGTCAAGTCAAGTTTATTCGTCACATACACATACCACGTGCAGTGAAATGAAAAGTGGCAATGCTCGCAGACTTTGTGCAAAAAAACAAACAAACAAACTACAAACAGAACCACATATTCTTTTACATATTAAATATTGTGGGCGGAAGGAAAAAGGAAGAAAAAAACCCAGCAATTTTAAAAAAAGCAGTAGAGTGGTACAGTAAAGTTAGTCCCTGGTGGGGTAGGAGTTTACAGTCCTAATGGCCTCTGGGAAGAAACTCCTTCTCAACCTCTCCGTTCTAACAGCATGGCAACGGAGGCATTTGCCTGACCGTAGCAGCTGGAACAGTCCGTTGCAGGGGTGGAAGGGGTCTCCCATGATCTCATTGGCTCTGGAGTTGCCCCTCCTGATGTATAGTTCCTGCAGAGGGGCGAGTGAAGTCGAGACCCTTCTTCAGAAGTGAATGTTATATGTTAAATGTCTTTATAATGTTATGTTGTATTCTTATTAATGTGCTGCAATGGCAACTCGAATTTCACTACACTGTATTTGACAATAAATGAACCTTTGAACCTTTGAACGGTAGCGTATTAGAAAACCTTTGCATAATAAGATATGAAAACCTTACTTTGTTTGTGCATAGATGCATATCAACCAACATAGTTTAAACAATATTAGTATTTTCCGCATGAACATAAATGTCCAGAGATATTTGTCTGTACATGCTGACAGTATCTTTACTTTGAACAAATGTTATCATGGCAATCTGAGTTATACAGCATGGAAATGGGCTTTTCAGCTCAGCCCCTCCATGCCGACCAAGATCTTTTATCTGAGGGAGTCCCATCTGCCTTCATTCGACCCTTTTCTATCCATGAACTTCTTCAGATGTAATTTAAACATTTTACCTGTTCCCACCTCAGCAACTTGCTCTGGTCGCCCGTTCATGTATATGCCAAAGATCCTATAGCGGAGCAAGATAGACCACTCCTGCTAATTGCAACGGGCTGACGTGTAGCGGAGCAGAACGTGGGCCTTTTTTTCACCCATTTCAGTAACCCGACCCGACCCGACTCGCAGTGTAATCAACGTTGCGGGGGGACAGTTTGTGTTAATAAATTATAATTCTGAAAATGAGAAGATTTTTACCAAAGAACTTTGATTTTTACGAGGATGTTTCCGTAACCGGCTTCCGTCTCCGCACTAGTATCTTTGCTCCGCTGTGATGGGATCTTTGGTGCGGAGACGGAAGCCGGTTACGGAAATGGGGCCGAAAATTACCCTTGAACCTGCACATGACCGTACTACGTCTTTTTCGTCGAGTGGTCTATCTTGCTCGCTATAGGATCTTTGGTATACGCCACCATCTGCTGGTCCCGTTTAAATCTTTCCCCTTGTACCTTAGATCTGTGTCACCTACTCTCAGAGTCCCCTGGCCTGAGGTATAAAGGCCGTGACCACCCACCTCACCTTATCTTCCACTCCCCAATGATATGGTATATCTCTGTACAACTGAGTGTAATTAGAGCTTCAAAACTGCAAGCTTGCCCGGCACGGACTGATTTCCGGGGGAGCAGATCCTGGGGAACACACGTGTATGTGTGTGTGTGTGACCCCCCCCCCCCACTTTGAGAGGTGGGGGACAATTCCCCCCCCCCCCCATGTTTTGTAATCCGGACTTCATCAGATGCTTTCTATGGGCTGAATCGGGCCTTTCAGTGTCCGGCGCGGCTTAAAAACAAACTGCTGCATCGAGGCGATCGAGGCTCCCGATGTTGAAGCCCCCCCCCCCCCCACCGGCCGATGAAAGACCCCGTGAACGGGCTGATTCAAGCCCCACGATTCGGGGCGGACGAAGCTGTTGTTGCTGGAGTTTGGAGTTGGTCACCAACGAGGTCAGCTCCTAATGTTACCGTCCACCGGGTCCACGGCCGAAGCCTCGCGTGTGTGAGCGCGCGCGGCCGCCAAGAAATTGTGTCCCCCGCATGTTTTGATAGCGATTTCCGTGCCTGATCTTTTCAGTGGATTTGGAGGATTATCCAAGGACGGACGGCAAGGTATTTTTTACCAGTGCCTTTAGATGCCTACTGAAGACAATTCCGGTCTCAGAAATATACAAGGCAGGCATCATAGATATTGGGTTTTGCACAGGAACACAGCCAAAGACATTAACCAACATGTTAACGACAAAACCTTCTCAGCGAAGACCAGGTTCATCACAGGTTCGTCCCTCAACACTTTTATCAACCTTCCTTGCTGCAAAGTTGCTTTAACAAACATAGAAACAAGGCGGAGGAGTAGGCCATTCGGCCCTTCGAGCCTGCACCGCCATTCAATATGATCATGGCTGATCATCCAACTCAGTATCCTGTACCTGCCTTCTCTCCATACCCCCTGATCCCTTTAGCCACAAGGGCCACATCTAACTCCCTCTTAAATATAGCCAATGAACTGGCCTCAACTACTTTCTGTGGCAGAGAATTCCACAGATTCACCACTCTCTGTGTGAAAAAATGTTTTTGTCATCTTGGTCCTAAAAGACTTCCCCCTTATCCTTAAACTGTGACCCCTTGTTCTGGACTTCCCCAACATCGGGAACAATCTTCTTGCATCTAGCCTGTCCAACCCCTTAAGAGTGTGCCAATCTGCAGAATTAAGGGAAAACTGTTCAACTTTCTGCAACTAGAACCCAGGTTACCCAAGTTTCAGTGGTCAAGCTGCAATGAGATGTTTGCGTTTGTACATAGTCGGAAGAATTGCTCCAAACCATTATAAATGCTCTCACTGAAACACAAGAGCATGGGTCTTAATTTCACCATCTTACACATGTCTGTTTTCCTTACATTCAACATCTGTGGGACAGCAGTCCTCTCTGCCAACCTGCCCCAGCTGCATCACTTCTCCTTGACCCCTCAGAAATAAGGACCATCTCCCATATCCCAGGAACTACTCTCAGTGAAGGTCGACATTGATAATGAAATTTGCGGTCACTTTCAATGTGCTTGTCATTTGAGGAAATGTGTATTTGAAACATAGTCCTGGCACAAACCCAATGTTTGTTTTTAAGGCCGATGCATTGGAACAAGCGGTAATAACGTAAAACCTCAGACCTTAAACAAAACTTACATTGATCAGTATTGTAAACAAAGTTTCATGTGGTAAGACTGAAACAAACCTTTTCTTCAAAGAAAAGTTTGTGCTGGGCTGAACTATCGTCCAAAATACATTGTTTTTAGTGGAAATCATGCAGAGTTTGAAATGCTTGCTAACTTCTCAATTTGACAAACTAGACATATATATATAAAGATATGGGGACAGTATATCAAATATTCCAACTTCTTTTCTGCTCAAGATTAGACAGGAGATTAAAGAGGGCAGATTCTCAGCAAGAGCTTTTATAACCCACGACAACACATAAAACACATTTAAAGCCCTGTCCCACGGTACAAGTTCATTCCAAGAGCACTCCCGAGTTTAAAAAAAATCAAACTCGTGGTAAGCACGGAGAATGAACATAGCGGGTACGTCGGAGCTCGGGGACGTCTCTTAGCACTAACGGCAGGTACTCAGGAAGACTCGCTAACGGCAGGTAAGCACGGGAAGATTTTTCAACATGATGAAAAATGTCCACGAGAGCCCCGAGTACCGACGAGTGGCCATTACCGTAAATCTCCGAGTTCGAATCAGGGCAAACTCGGGAGAACTCTTGGAATGAACTCGTACCGTGGGACAGGGCTTTAAGACAGTTAGCTGATTCAAGGAGTGCCTCCCTCTGAACTTGCACCACAACTACAACACTGCAAAAAAAGCCCGACATAAACAGTGATAAATTCTTTCAATTATTTTTTTGCAACATTAATGCAAAACGAGTACACGAACTTCCATATAACATGACCTGAAACGTCACCTATTCCCTCGCTCCATAGATGCTGCCTCACCCGCTAAGTTACTCCAGCATTTTTATCTACCTTTTGAACTAAGTTGTGTTTTCCAATTTCTTTGCACAATTATAACCTTTGCCTTTGAAAAAAATCTCATTGCCCGATTAACCTTTGGTATTTTTGCTTTGTATCCCTGTCAACCAATGCACGAGGCTGTGTGTTTTTTAAAAACAATAAATGGTGTAAAACCGTTTACATTATCGGAGCAAAGAGGTCCTTCTGCAGTTGTACAGGGCCCTAGTGAGACCACACCTGGAGTATTGTGTGCAGTTTTGGTCCCCTAATTTGAGGAAGGACATTCTTGCTATTGAGGGAGTGCAGCGTAGGTTTACAAGGTTAATTCCCGGGATGACGGGACTGTCATATGCTGAGAGAATGGAGCAGCTGGGCTTGTACACTCTGGAGTTTAGAAGGATGAGAGGGTATCTCATTGAAACATATAAGATCGTTAAGGGCTTGGACACGCTAGAGGCAGGAAACATGTTCCCGATGTTGGGGGAGTCCAGAACCAGGGGCCACAGTTTAAGAATAAGGAGTAAGCCATTTAGAACGGAGACGAGGAAACACTTTTTCTCGCAGAGAATGGTGAGTCTGTGGAATTCTCTGCCTCAGAGGGCGGTGGAGGCAGGTTCTCTGGATGCTTTCATGAGAGAGCTAGATAGGGCTCTTAAAAATAGCGGAGTCAGGGGATATGGGGAGAAGGCAGGAACGGGGGGTGCTGATTGGGGATGATCAGCCATGATCACATTGAATGGCGGTGCTGGCTCGAAGGGCCAAATGGCCTACTCCTGCACCTGTTGTCTATTGTCTATTATATTTCTCGTAGTGTATGCGCCCGTTTCTAAACCTCTGGTGCAGCAATGACTGAAAACAAATCTAAACTACCCAGAGCTGTTTCTGATGGGAACCCAGCCACAAAATTCCAGAGGATGACGCTATTACAGACATTGCAACGTGTTTAAAGAGATGAGATAAAAATTTCGGTTTCAGTGAATTTAAATCTGTGTTTAAACAGGCAAAAGTATTTCAGTGTAAATAACCACACGGTCAAATGAAGCAGACTTACACTGTACTCCCAAAACAATCGCAGAACTTAAACTACACTCCTGTCTCTATAATTAAACAGCAGAACTGGTGATTTATAAGATTTTTGCTATCATAGAGCACAATCAGGTACAAAAACCAACCAACAGCTTAAAGGATGAAGAATTTATTGTATGAAGCTAACTAAACATAATCGCAAGAAAACATTTTGAAAATTATCACATTAGTCAAGAACAATGACGAAATATAATTGATCTAGTCTTCACAAATTATTATTGACTACAATCTGCCTTGAAATACTAGGCTTTGTGATCATTGTGCAGCTAGCTCTGCTTAAAGGGATACTGAAGCAGAACAGTACAAATCCAACATCAGCCTCCACCTGTCAATGACCAGCCTGGGAACAAATTCAAGCCTCAGACAGCTATTTACACGAGGTGTCAAAGGGTTTCCACAAACGGCAATACTCGACAGACAAAGGGGAAAAAACCCCAGTCTGCCTCTTCTATCAGCAGAAAAGCCAAGCATGTAAGAAACTAGCAACTTCAAGCTTTTGATTTTAGAATTTGGAATATTTTCTTTGCACCTGTACCTCATCATATTTGTAGCCATGACAATCAACTAGATTTGGTGAACAGGTGAGAGCTTTTAGTGTTGGGCAGATAATGAGAAGGAGCAAGTTGCAAGGTAAATGTGTTGCATTCAATGCAGTAAAGTTGAGGAGGAGGAAGAATTTGTTCAACAGTATCTGGGCCAAAAGTGGAGAGGAGAATAAGGGAACGGATTAAAAAAGTGCACACAATGATAATACCATGAGAGAGAAGCCGGCATGGAAAACAGTAGAAGAAACACAAAGACAGTGGAAAGAACACCATTCAGCGAGACTGTTTTGGGCGGCAGCTCATGGTTGAATGCGTTTGAACCCTGATCCTGCTATCTCCTGCACCTAAGCCCCTTTCTTCTTGAAACAAAACATTTGGACTTCTCCTAACAATGCCTTCATATTTATTAGTACTCATTTATTTTTAAAGGGACCTGAAAAAGGTTTTTGTTTATTAAAACACAATTTAAATTCAAATTAATGCTGTTGAAATACCAATTGTAGACAATCAAACACAATATAATAGTTTCTGATTCCAATGAGCCAAGACTGTGAAACACCAGGCAGCAAAGGACTTCACTGAATTGAAAATGCGTATTCGGACTATTAATCCATAACATTTCCAATTGAATAGTGAAAGGCCTGGATAGAGTGGGTGTGGTGGATGGTTCTAAATTATAAATTCTTAAGGGGTTGGACAGGCTAGATGCAGGAAGATTGTTCCCGATGTTGGGGAAGTCCAGAACTAGGGGTCACAGTTTAAGGATAAGAGGGAAGTCTTTTAGGACCGAGATGAGAAAATCATTTTTTACACAGAGAGCGGTGAATATGTGGAATTCTCTGCCACAGAAGGTAGTTGAGGCCAGTTCATTGGCTATATTTAAGAGGGAGTTAGATGTGGCCCTTGTGGCTAAAGGGATCAAGGGGTATGGAGAGAAGGCAGGGATGGGATACTGAGTTGGATGATCAGCCATGATCATATCGAATGGCGGTGCTGGCTCGGTGCCGAATGGCCTACTCCTGCACCTATTTTCTATGTTTCTAGTGGGAGAGAATAGGACCAGAGGACAGCCTCAGAATAAAAGGACGTACCTTTAGAAAGGAGATGAGAAGGGATATCTTTAGCCAAAGGGTGATGAATCTGTGGAGGCCAAGTCATTGGGTATTTTTTAAAGCAGAAATTGACAGGTTCTTGATTAGCAAGTGGTTACAGGGAGAAGGCAGGAGAATGGGGTTGAGAGTGAAAAATAGATCAGCCATGATTGAACGTCAGAGATTTTGCTCCTACATCTTATGATCATAGAATGGCGCGCCTTTGCGGTTGCAGCTCCTAGACTGCGGAACAGCATCCCCTTTCCCCATCAGAACTGCCCCCTCCATCGACTCCTTTAAGTCAAGACTAAAAATGTATCTATACTCCCAAGCCTTTCTTGACGTCCTCTGAGCGAGGGGTATATAATAATAATAATAATAATGGATTGGATTTATATAGCGCCTTTCTAATACCCAAGGCGCTTTACATCGCATTATTCATTCACTCCTCAGTCACACTCGGTGGTGGTAAGCTACTTCTGTAGCCACAGCTGCCCTGGGGCAGACTGACGGAAGCGTGGCTGCTAATTTGCGCCTACGGCCCCTCCGACCACCACCAATCACTCACACACATTCACACGCAGGCAAAGGTGGGTGAAGTGTCTTGCCCAAGGACACAACGACAGTATGCACTCCAAGCGGGATTCGAACCGGCTACCTTCCGGTTGCCAGCCGAACACTTAGCCCATTGCGCCATCTGTCGTCCTAACTACATATGTATATATGTATATATGTATGTAGTTTGTTTGTTTATACTATTCTTATAACAAATGTAAAGCACTTTGGCCAACGAGAGTTGTTTTTTAAATGTGCTATAGAAATAAATGTGACTTGACTAGAAACATGATGGGGTGGGAGATTGCAACCTTCACGTGGCCCGCCCTTGTTTCGACTAATGCAATCAACCCGACGTGCACAATCAAATAGAACAAGTTGACCGCAACTTTAGGCTGTGCACGCCATACGCAAGAAGAAGAAGAAGCAGAAACATGCTAACACTGGTACTCAATAGAAGTGATTGGACTGTACAACCAATGCTGTTCACAGCTATTGTCACTGGTACTGATGAATGTGATTTAGGATAATTAATGAAAATACTAAATAGTTGACTCAATAATACAGCTAACAACTTGAGGCACAATTATTTCTACAATGTTTTAAATCAAATGAATATTTATAATAAACCATAGTTCAGTATCAATGCCAGCAAGGATCAATAATCCAATAGAAAATAATAATGAATGGCCTTGAGGCCTGAACTCTCAAAGTCATTCATCAATTGAACATACCTCAAAGCAAACTCACAGCAGAGCACTGTGGAAGTTTAGTTTGATGGGAGCTGGTCAAAAACAAATCTATTTATTTTTTATGTTTAAGAAAGAACTGCAGATGCTGGAAAAATCGAAGGTAGACAAAAATGCTGGAGAAACTCAGCAGGTGAGGCGGCATCTATGGAGCGAAGGAATAGGTGACGTTTCGGGTCGAGATGGTGAACTTTGGACCGACCCTTCCCATGTAAGCGAATGGCATGTTGGCCTTTATAACAAGAGGAATCGAATATAGGAGCAAAGAGTGAGACCACACCTGGAGTATTGTGTGCAGTTTTGGTCCCCTAATTTGAGGAAGGACATTCTTGTTATTGAGGGAGTGCAGCGTAGGTTTACAAGGCTAATTCCCGGGATGGCGGGACTGTCATATGCTGAGAGAATGGAGCAGCTGGGCTTGTACACTCTGGAGTTTAGAAGGATGAGAGGGTATCTCATTGAAACATATAAGATTGTTAAGGGCTTGGACACGCTAGAGGCAGGAAACATGTTCCCGATGTTGGGGGAGTCCAGAACCAGGGGCCACAGTTTAAGAATAAGGAGTAAGCCATTTAGAACGGAGACGAGGAAACACTTTTTCTCACAGAGAGTGGTGAGTCTGTGTAATTCTCTGCCTCAGAGGGTGGTGGAGGCAGGTTCTCTGGATGCTTTCAAGAGAGAGCTAGATAGGGCTCTTAAAAATAGCGGAGTCAGGGGATATGGGGAGAAGGCAAGAACGGAGTACTGATTGGGGATGATCAGCCAAGATCACATTGAATGGCTCGAAGGGCCAAATGGCCTACTCCTGCACCTATTGTCTATTGTCTATAATGTCCAATTGTCACTTCAGCATGCACCCATTCACTGACACCATGAACCAGAGAAGGATGAACAATAATTGACTTTTTTTTTCAGATGTGGGAACATACAAAAAGGTTTCAACTCACAAGAAATTCAACTTTTATAATAAAGAAAATACCTTTAAGCCAACCCACCCTGGAGCTCCCACATTCCATTTAAACGCACTAGGACCCCGTTTCCAGCGATCCCTTTAAACTGAAGGGAAACCATTTTCCACAATCCATTTAAACTCACCGGGACCTCCACTCCCACATTCTCTCTGAACTCACTTGGACCACCGTTCACATGCTCCCTTGAAACTTACATGAACCCATTCCCACCTCAAGTCAATGGATATTTTTAAGGTGGAGATTGACAGCTTCTTGATTAGCACGGGTGTCTGAGGTTATGGGGAGAAGGCAGAAGAATGGGGTTGAGAGGTAAGATAGATCAGCCATGATTGAATGGCGGAGTAGAATTGATGGACCGAATGGCCTAATTCTGCTCCTGTAACTTATGAACTCCCTGTAAACTCACTGTAACATGCTCCTTGTCTGCCTTAAACACAGCGGCCAATATCAACAAACACCATGAAATTAAATAATTGTTCTTATATCCCTTTTGGTTTATGTTATCCTTTTTGAACAAAATGTGCCAGTTTTAAAAAAGTTGGACGACATGTACATCTCTGAATCCACAGGAATATTATTGACTCTTTTGAATTTGAAGAGTCTCGACCCGAAACGTCACCTATTCCTTCTCTCCAGAGATGCTGCCTGGCCCGTTGAGTTACTCCAGCGCTCTGTGATACATCTCCTATCCATGTTCTCCACAGATGCTGCCTCACCAGCTGAGTTTCTCCAGCACTCTGAGAAACGTCACCTATTCATGTTCTCCATAGATGCTGCCAGACCCGCTGAGTTTCTCCAGCATTTTTGTGAAGGGTCTCGACCCGAAACGTCACCTATTCCTTCGCTCCATAGATGCTGCCTCACCCGCTGAGTTTCTCCAGCATTCTTGTCTACCTTTGCATTAGAAGGTAACCTGCCACCACCTTTTCAAAACCAATCAGGGATGAGCAATAACCCTTGCCATTAATGCCCAGTTCTCATTGATGAGAATAAACTTAATTATTTTCATATATCACTTGGTGCATCATCACTCTACCATGTTTCCCTGCCCTGGAGGTATTATTGTCACCAACATTGCCTCCTGTTATATCTCAGAGAGGAAATTGTTGAGTTATGAGTCTAAATGATAACTTGTTACTGAACCAGGTTAAAGCAGTGTATCTCGTCCTGATGCAAATCTCTCCTATTTAATCTCTATCTAATTCAGTAGAAATCTTGACTTGTTTGCACTGGCATGCATGGTTCACTCATTCAGAATAGACCATGGGTCAAATGTTGAACTTTGCCCATTTATTACAATTGGATGCCATACACGTATCCATTATTTTATTCATCATTTTGGACAATGTCCTGGTATATCACTTGCTCAAAAAGTCACTCATCACCCATACCTGCTCCACCATTGGCTGACTTGACTATAAGCTGATCAAACTGTAACCTCAACACTGCCTTTCTATCAACCCATCCTAACCTTTCACTTCGAGATCAAGAATCAATCATTGCCTTAAAAATATTCACAGGATCTGCTTCCATTACTGAACCAAGGCATATCCACCCTCATTTCATATCCAATTCCTTTAGCAATACGGGATGTTCCCCGATTTACGATGCTTCGACTTCCGATATTTCGACTTAACGCTCGGCAACAGCAGCGAGCCGCACGTCACTTCCGGTCACGTGCCTGACTCTGAAGAAGGGTCTCGACCCGAAACGTCGCCTATTTCCTTCGCTCCATAGATGCTGCCTCACCCGCTGAGTTTCTCCAGCATTTTTGTCTCCCTCCAGTCACGTGATCGCATTGTATTAAATGCCTTTTCGACTTGCGATATTTTCGATTTACGATGGGTTTATCGGAACGTAACCCCATGGTAGGTCGAGGAGCAGCTGTAAATAACATTTGCTTTTTGTATTTCTTGCTGTACCTGCATATTACTTTATGAATCATGTACCTGCCTACCAGATGACACTGTATCTTGAAACTCTTCAAACTCTCAAAATTTAGACAACATCCTTCTTTCTGATTTTTCCTTCCAAAATATATATATATATATATTTTTTTTCACATTGTGCCATTTATTTGTACGGTCTTTGCCTACTCACGTAACTATCTGCATCCCTTTGTATCGTCCTTATGTCTTTGTTACAACTTTTCTACCCAATTTTTGCTTATGACACTATTTAGAAACCATGGCATAATCCACGTTATTTACATAAACTGTCAGAAATTGAGCTCCAGCTCCAATCCTAGGGCATACCACTTGTCACATCTTGGCAGCCAGATAAAATAATTCCCACTGATTCCCATTAAGCAACCTAGCTCATATTTTTGCCCATACATTGCCTCCGACAAGCTTTTATTTTCTACTTGACCCTATGATGCTGTACCTCATGTCTTCTGAAGTCCATTGGTTCCCTTTTATCCACAGCACCTTATTTTTCCACAGAATTCCAATGAATTAGTGAAACATGATTTTCTCTGCAACACGATGACTTCATCCGGATAATTTCTTTAGCACACGGCCATAACATGTTCCACAACACTCTCCCAATAACAGATATTAAGCTGGCTGATCTATAGTTTACCGATTTCTGTCACCACCCTTTTGAATGAAATGTGCTATTTTCCAATCCAATGGAATTTTCCCTTTATCTGGGGAATTATGTAAAATTGGAATTATGTACCAAATAGGTATTAACTTTGGCATATTTGCAGAAACAAAGAACTTGATTCTGAAGGGACCCGAGCCGAAACAACACCTATCCATGATCTCCTGAGTTGCTGCCTGATCCACAAAGTTACTCCCGTATTTTGTGTCCATTTTTTATTTCTTTGTGGAGACATGTATTTCTGAAAGCCCCAACTCCAAGCCCTTCTCTTGCAACTTAACACAAGTTCCTCACACAGAAATTATAATTTGAGCAATTTTATTGAATAATATTTCCTCACTAAGTTACTCCCGTATTTTGTGTCCATTTTTGGCATGTTTTCCCGAAGCTGCAAAATGACCCTATGATGCTAGTTTGCTAACTTCTGAAGATAGGGACGGCACGGTGGCACAGCAGGTAGAGCCTAAGTGTGCTCTTCTGTATGTTCTCCCAGTGACCGCGTTAGTTTGCTCCGGTTTCCTCCCACACTCCAAAGATGTACAGGTTTGTAGGTTACTTGTCTTCTGTAAATTGTCCCTAATCAGTACGATATTGTTAGTGTACGGGGTGATCGCTGGTCGGCGCAGACTCGGTGGGCCGGAGGGCCCGTTTCCAGGGTGTTCCTCTAAAACAAAATCTTATTTCCCTGTTTTTTGTGGTACACTGGCGAGTAATGTTGAGTACAAGTGCTTGTAAAGCTGAAAACCGCCTCCTCCAGTGACTAAATCGGTAGAGAAGCAGCTGCTCAAGTTAGGCGATGACATTCCAAGCTCAATTTCCTGCCAGCACAGAGTGGGCTCATCTCAGGGTGGGACACCAGTTAACGCAAGGACAAATCTGAAATTAAATCTGGGATCGTCACTGTCCATAAGCCGCTGCAAGGCACCACATGATTCGCTGAAACACTGGCAAGTCACAACAATCATGAAATCACGAGAAAGCTATTTAAGAAAGCACTTCTTTAAAATCGTCACTTTTTAAAGTTTTCTTTCCTAACTCCTAAACAGAAGGCAGTTTATTGGGATGGAAAAAATGCCTTGAAAAATATACAGGACCAGGGAAACACAATAGGATGTTTTTCCCCAAACTCAAGAGACAGGCATGATGGGCCGAATGGTTATCCTCCAATAGCATTATTCTAATTCAGCGCCTCTACTTCCTGAGAAGATTACGGAGAGTCGGTTTGTCAAGGAGGACTCTCTCTAACTTCTACAGGTGCACAGTAGAGAGCATGCTGACCGGTTGCATCGTGGCTTGGTTCGGCAACTTGAGCGCCCTGGAGAGGAAAAGACCACAAAAAGTAGTAAACACTGCCCAGTCCATCATCGGCTCTGACCTCCCTTCCATCGAGGGGATCTATCGCAGTCGCTGCCTCAAAAAGGCTGGCAGTATCATCAAGGACCCACACCATCCTGGCCACACACTCATCTTCCTGCTACCTTCAGGTAGAAGGTACAGGAGCCTGAAGACTGCAACAACCAGGTTCAGGAATAGCTACTTCCCCACAGCCATCAGGCTATTAAACTTGGCTCAGACAAAACTCTGAACTTTAATAGCCCATTATCTATTATTTGCACTTTATCAGTTTATTTATTCATGTGTGTATATATTTATATAATGGTAAAGAAGGAACTGCAGATGCTGGAAAATCGAAGGTACACAAAAGTGCTGGAGAAACTCAGCAGGTGCAGCAGCATCTATGGAGCGAAGGAAATAGGCAACGTTTCGAGCCGAAGAAGCGTTTCGGCCCGAAACGTTGCCTATTTCCTTCGCTCCATAGATGCTGCTGCACCCGCTGAGTTTCTCCAGCATTTTTGTGTACCTTTATATAATGGTATATGGACACACTGATCTGTTTTGTAGTCAATGCCTACTATGTTCTGTTGTGCTGAAGCAAAGCAAGAATTTCATTGTCCTATCATGGACAGATGACAACAAACTCACTTGAACTTGAACTAATTTCAATATCAACCAAAACCATCAGCCATGATCACATTGAATGGCGGTGCTGGCTCGAAGGGCCGAATGGCCTACTCCTGCACCTATTGTCTATTGCCATCTTCCAAACAAGAAAAACAAATCAATCCAAAATTTCTAAAACAACCAGTATCCTCGACTTCGTCAGCAGCTTCATCATTGGTAAATATGGATAGGAAAGTTAGAGGGATGAGGGCTAAATGCAAGCAATTGGGACTAGCCCAGTATGCCAAATTGCCAGTATGCAACACAGACAAGGTGTGGGGGCCGTACAGCTCGATTACTCTACATTGATCTACAAGAGCAGCGGAATCCAATGAAAGTCTTAAAGGAGGAGTATTTCCATTTGAATACATCTTCTCTCTGCCATTCGCCATTAGGCACTACTTCAAATTCCCTGTAAATTCCCCCATCACAGTTTAAAACCAAAGCTAAGTAATCTTTCTCCAAGGAGGCTAAAGATTTTCACACCGATTCCTCAGAAGGAATGAAGTGCCCCGAATTTTAACACCGTGGAGATTCAGCAAAAGTATTTACACATAATGTGGAAAAAATACGTCTTCTAGATGCGCTGGGACGCATCCTCAGGGATGTGATCTGGGGTCATCGGGTGTTTCGGGTCTCACAACATCAGACACCCTCTCCCAGGCAACCCAGCCGGGGTTGATCAGGTCCCGACTTGTGTCCCAGCAGCAACCGCCCCCGGATCAGCCATCTTAATAACTACTCTGCAGGGGTTGGGAGATTCTAGTGCGTGGATGGACTGGGCTCTGTGGGGTGAGTCCTGGCCGGGCTCCTCCTGCATTTCACCAGGTTCAAGGCCTGTGCACTGCACCTCTTTCTCCTTCTCCGAGCATTTCATTCTCGCCTGATGGATTTTAAGGTAGACAAAAATACTGGAGAAACTCAGCGGGTGAGGCAGCATCTATGGACCGAAGGAATAGGTGACGTTTCGGGTCGAGACCCCCTTCTTCAGACTGATGTCAGGGGAGGGGGCGGGACAAAGATAGAATGTAGTCGGAGACAGTAAGACTAGTGGGAGAACTGGGAAGGGCAAGCGGATGGAGAGAGAAAGCAAGGGCTATCTGAAGTAGAAGGAATGGGCGACGTTTCGGGTGGAGACCCTTCTTCAGTCTCGACCCGAAATGCCGCCCATTCCTTCTCTCCTGAGATGCTGCCTCACCTGCTGAGTTACTCCAGCATTTTGTGTCTACCTTCAATTTAAACCAGCATCTGCAGTTCTTTCTTACACAGCACATTAGGTAGCCTGTGGAGTTAGAAACTGGGCTAATATTCACTAACTCTCTGCAGTGAAAAATCTTTCCACAGCACTCCCGTTGCGTCATTTGAAAGCAGTTAACCTATTCTCCTTGGAAAAACGTTAGTATACAAGATATTTAAAAATTACAGAACACCTCCCAGTCTGCATCGACAATAGACAATAGGTACGGGAGTAGGCCATTCGGCCCTTCGAGCCAGCACCGCCATTCAATGTGATCATGGCTGATCATCCCTAATCAGTACCCCGTTCCTGCCTTCTCCCCATATCCCCCGACCCTATCTAGCTCTCTCTTGAAAGCATCCAGAGAACCTGCCTCCACCACCCTCTGAGGCAGAGAATTCCACAGACTCACCACTCTCTGTGAGAAAAAGTGTTTCCTCGTCTCCGTTCTAAATGGCTTACTCCTTATTCTTAAACTGTGTGTGGCCCCTGGTTCTGGACTCCCCCAACATCGGGAACATGTTTCTTGCCTCTAGCGTGTCCAAGCCCTTAACAATCGACTCAAATAAAACTAGAAGAGACCATTTCAGAAACGCTTTGGTGGTAAAAGGTATTTGAATGTTCTTCACACCGAGATTTCTAACTAGATCTTTGAGTAAGGAGGAGGGAAAATAAGAAAAGTAAAGGGCCTGTCCCACTTGGGCGACTGCCAGGGACTAGTTTTAATGGAATTCGCCTACGACACCCGGCGACAACCTATGACAGCACCTACGTCAACCTTCAACAGCAAAGATTGTCGCCACTGTCACCGAAAATGTTTCAACATGGTGAAAATTTTGCGGCAGTCGCCTGTAGTCGGCAAAATAATCGCCTAAGTGGGACAGGCCTTGTAATGATAATTGTGGTAGGCTTGGAGATATTGATGGGATGAGATATTGATCACATTGCTTTAAAAAAAGGCATTTGAAGGCGATGCCACAACATGTTTCCCACTGACTGTACAGTTCAAAGACAAAAGCAAGCCAGAACTGTGAATAGCAGGTGGAGAAAATCTGTAAGGACTGAGAAGAAGAAAAATGTTGCTGTCATATACCAGAAAGTGTTAAGCCAGTGGGACTCAGCAAGAAAGCACATATACAAGCACCTGCCAACACCAAAAGGAAAATGACAGCCAGATCACAATGTGGGTTCCAGCATTCAGACAAATTCCTCAACACCATCTGACCGTAACACAAGTGCTTGGCATCTATATTATAAACTCATAAAATTCTGATGGGACCAGACAAGGAGATGTGTGGAAAAGTTTCCTGCGGCCTGATGTCGCGAAAGAGTTACAGTTTTGCGTTACAGGGCAAGAGAGGAACAGGCAGGGGATGGGGAAGCTGTGGAATTTGTCAGCACAGAGTCGCTGAATCCATTTCAGGAGGAGGCTTCATGGGATATGAGAGAGAGAGAGAGAGCAGGAACGTGGTGCTGAGACACAGGAACAGTCACCACTACGCTGACTGGTGGAGCAGGCTGGAAGTGCGATATCAAGGCCTGTTCCTATGTTCAATGTGTCCTTGTTTTTGTAAACCCCAGCAAGAAATTCCACATACATTCCAAAATTGGATATTGCAACAAATTCACACTGTCACAGTAACTGAAAAATGTTACTTCAAATCTATCCCCTCAATGCCACAATACATTTTACTACTTCAATTGTTGAATCTAGACACAAGCTCCATGCCAAACCATAATCTACAAGCTTTTTTTGGAGTAAACAATCAGATTAGGACAATAAATTAATTTTACTCCCAGCTGTGTAATAGCTAGAAGAGCAGTCCACCTAATTATGGGTCACACCTCTGTTTTTAGCATTAAAAAGATAGTTAACATCATTAAGATCATAAACAAGACAAAGATAACATAAAGTGCGTAGAAAGGAACTGCAGATGCTGCTTATACCGAAGATAGACACAATAGACAATAGGTGCAGGAGTAGGCCATTTGGCCCTTCGAGCCAGCACCGCCATTCAATGTAATCATCCCCAATCAGTACCCCGTTCCTGCCTTCTCCCCATATCCCCTGACTCCGCTATTTTTAAGAGCCCTATCTAGCTCTCTTGAAAGTATCCAGAGAACCTGCCCCCACCACCCTCTGAGGCAGAGAATTCCACAGACTCACCACTCTGTGAGAAAAAGTTCCTCGTCTCCGTTCTAAATGGCTTACTCCTTATTCTTAAACTGTGGCCCCTGGTTCTGGAATCCCCCAACATCGGGAACATGTTTCCTGCCACTAGTGTGTCCAAGCCCTTAACAATCTTATATGTTTCAATGAGATTCCCTCTCATCCTTCTAAACTCTGGAGTGTACAAGCCCAGCTGCTCCATTCTCTCAGCATATGACAGTCCCGCCATCCCGGGAATTAACCTTGTAAACCTGCGCTGCACTCCCTCAATAGCAAGAATGTCCTTCCTCAAATTAGGGGACCAAAACTGCACACAATACTGCAGGTGTGGTCTCACTAGGGCCCTGTACAACTGCAGAAGGACCTCTTTGCTCCTATATTCGATTCCTCTTGTTATAAAGGCCAACATGCCATTCGCTTTCTTCACCGCCTGCTGTACCTGCATGCTTACTTTCATAGACTGACGTACAAGGACCCCCAGATCCCGTTGTACTTCCCCTTTTCCCAACTTGACGCCATTTAGATTTAGACAAAGTGTTGGAGTAACTCAGCCGGTTTGGCAGCATCTGCAGTTGGCTAAAGAAAACATTAATATAACTGTATAGAAAAGGGCCAATCGGCCTACCACAGTGATTCCAATAATTCCAATATATTTTCCTATATCCACGTTGCAAACATAAAAAGCACATAGTTGCAGAAAAAAACACATTATTCCACTATCTTTGGTCTCTCAATGTTATTAGTGGTGTAATTAAACTCCCTTACACTGGCAAAGTAAATAGCGACCAGCTTTCAAATGCAAGGAGGCATAAGTCCTAAGTACAAACTTATTCTCACCCAAGGACTTATTGTCACTTTCAGTAGGTGTCCAATTCCTGTGACAGAGGTTGATCAAAGTGCCCCCACTACACAATATTAAATGGAAGATTTTCTTCAGTCCCGCTGAAAACAAGTTATTTGTAAATATTTCTTCAAAAGGTTCCACCACAGACTGCTGACCAGAACGGTGTGCCAAAACAAAATCATGAGAAAAAATCTCTGCTTTCACATGAGCTGCCTTGCACAAAGCAATGGACAAAAGATCTTCAAATTCAACTAAAGACACAAAGTGCTGGAGTAACAGAGAACATGGATTGGTGACGTTTCAGAGTGCTGGAGTTACTCAGCGGGTGAGGCAGCATCTCTGGAGAACATGGATGGGTGACGTTTCACAGAGTGCTGGAGTAACTCAGCGGGTCAGGCAGCATCTGTGGAGAACATGGATAGGTGACGTTTCACAGAGTGCTGGAGTAACTCAGCGGGTCAGGCAGCATCTGTGGGGAACATGGATAGGTGACGTTTCACAGAGTGCTGGAGTAACTCAGCGGGTGAGGCAGCACCTCTGGAGAACATGGAAAGGTGACGGAAGCAGAGTCAAGACCCAAAACGTCACCTATCCATGTTCTCCAGAGAAGCCGACTGACCTGCTGAGTTACTCCATCACCGTGTGTCGTTTTTTTTGTAAACCAACATCTGCAGTTCCTTGTATATCTCCTTAAAATTCAACACTTAATTTGTTTTGTGCAAATTCAATAGCCATGAATCAGAGACTTAAAGCCAATTTAATATTTCCATGTTATCATATTTGCCCTCAACCAAATTCACAACTTGGGGTCCAGTCATACATTGATATCGCAAATTACTTTAACACCATGTGCAAAGCAAGATGACATACAAAAACATCCCACCTTCTTTATTCTCAAATTACCACTCACCCTTAGATGTAGAAACAAGTTCCTATTGGGGACTGACACAACACAACACCCTATCTTACATCACGGAAATCATTGGAGAACAGTTGGAACAGCATTGACCCATACCCAGATTATAGTATGGAATAATTTTAAGGCTGTTGTGGATTAATAGCAGATTATGCAGCCTTGCCAACAAAGCAAAATCATCAAAGCTAGCTATGCGAATGACACAGTTAATTATACAGATCTTTCTTTGCCTTTGGGAAACCATTCCCTTCAGTCACTGCTGACTAAATAACCATAACACTATCAATTAGAAAGCAAAGTGAAATTCAGAGAGAATAGTTTATCCAGCAGCAATCACAAGTGAATCTGAACTGCTGATTCACCAGTTTCAATCACCAACACTGACAAGAGCAACATTCAGCTGGTGAACCTCCAGCAGGCATCCTCAGCACTGTGACATTGTGCCACTGCCATCGTAGTAGAATTAAAACGCACTACGCTTAATAAACCATTCCAATTTCATAATTTATTTCATTTAGCAATGACTTGGGAGTCCATCAGCTTTTAAATATACATTGTCTGTAGATTCTTTCCCCCCACACATCACAACAGAAATGACACTTCGAAAAGAGCCGCACAAAGAAATGGCATTAAAGTTTCCTTTAGTTTTACCAGAAATTATGACTATGGATGTGAACAATGCAAGCCCCGTCAAGGACCATGCTTGAAACACAGCTTCACAAAGCTTTACATGTCACTTGCTATCAATTTATAAAATTAACTGCCAAAACTATTCTTTTAAAAATCTTGTCTGCTGTTTATCATTTGCCAATAAGGCAGGCCAAAAATGGGGACGAGGCAGAAAGGCAGAGAAAGGAAGGGTGTTTAACTGGAACAATCACATCCTTTGGTAAAACAGAAGAACATGCTGAATGCCAGCCACTTGGATTTTTCTTGGCAACTGTCAACCTGGATTGGATCGACTAGATACTTGCTTAGTAAGACAGACACAAAATACTGGAGTAACTCAGCGGGTCAGGCAGCATTTCTGGAGAAAAAGGATAGGTGACGTTTCGGGTCAGTACCCATCTTCAGAGGCAGCTTGAGGAACCGATTAGTAAGCTTCCCAAGTATGAGGTGCTGTTCCTTCAATTTGCGTGTGGCCTCACTGTAGCAGTGAAGGAGGCCCAGGACAGAAAGGTCAGTGCGGGCAGCTTACAACCCAGCAGTATGAATATTGATTTCTCTAACTTCAAGTAACCCTTGCTTTCCCTTTCTCTCCACCCCTCCCCACCCTAGTTCTCCGACTAGTTTCACTGTCCTCCTGATTAATGTTACTGTTTGTATGCCTCAGCCAACAATGAACCATTCTACATTTCCTTGATCACCGTCTGCTTTGATCTGTCATTTTCACACCTCCCCCTTCCATATCTCTAGACTCTCTCACCCCTGACTCTCAGTCTGAAGAAGGGTCTCGACCCGAAACGTCACCCATTCCTTCTCTCCATAGAGTTAAAGAAGGAACTGCAGATGCTGGAAAATCGAAGGTACACAAAAATGCTGGAGAAACTCAGCGGGTGCAGCAGCATCTATGGAGCGAAGGAAATAGGTAACGTTTCGGGCCGAAACCCGAAGCCAGTCTGAAGAAGGGTTTCGGCCCGAAACGTTACCTATTTCCTTCGCTCCATAGATGCTGCTGCACCCGCTGAGTTTCTCCAGCATTTTTGTGTACCTTCTCTCCAGAGATGCTGCCTCACCCGCTGAGTTACTCCAGCATTATGTATGTTCGGTGTAAACCAGCATTTGCGGTTCTTTCCCACACATTGTGTTTGTCTAACTCCCGGCTCCATATTGTTGCACATCTCTGCACACACCCAGCGTTTTGCATGCAGCGTGCAAGCTTTTTTTCACAATCCTCCCCGCCACCATCTGTCACTCCAGCAGAGTTATTTCCTTTCCAAAAACTGTAGGCATAAAGTAAAAAAGAAAAAAAAAACGCTCGAAATAGTCAACAGGTCTGAGGACACAAAATGCTGGAGTAACTGGAGAAGGAGAAAAACAAGTGGATCCAGAGATACTGCCTGTTCCGCTCAGTTACTCCAGCATTTTGTGTATACTATCTACAGTGTGAACCAGGTCAAAGAAGGGTCTCGATCCGAAACGTCACCCATTTCTTTTCAATGGCATTTTGTGTCTATATTTGGGAACAGCTCTGCCCAGGACAGGAAGGCTCTGCAGAGTAGTGCGTTTGGCCGAACGCACTATGGGAACTACACTCGCCCCCCCTGCAGGACCTATACACCAGGAGGTGCAGATCCAGAGCCAGCAACATTATGGGGGACCCCCACCACCCCAGCAACGGACTGTTCCAGCTGCTACGGTCAGGCAAACGCCTCCGCTGTCACGCTGCGAAAACAGGAAAGATGAGACGGAGTTTCTTCCCACAGGCCATCAGGACTGTAAACTCTTATCTCACCAGAGACTAATTTACTGTTGTTTTGGTAGACAAAAGTGCTGGCGAAACTCAGCGGGTGCAGCAGCATCTAAGGAGCGAAGGAAATAGGCAACGTTTCGGGCCAAATACTGTTGTGTTGTGTCTTTAAAAAAAAGAAATTCTAACATGTTCTGTTGCTTTTTGCACAATCCGCAAGCATTTCACTGCACATCTTGTGACAAATAAAGTGTTCTTCTCCCCACCCCCTATGAGTCTGAAGAAGGGTTTCGTTGCCTATTTCCTTCGCTCCATAGATGCTGCTGCACCCGCTGAGTTTCTCCAGCATTTTTGTCTACCTTGTGACAAATAAAGTTGACTTGACTATCTAAGGTCGGTGTGTGGGATACACACAATATGGAGCCAGGAGTTAAACCAGACACAGTGCTGCCCTCCCCCTCCCCCTCCCCCCCCGAGAATCCCCCACTCACATTTCCTCATGCACTTCATCCAGTGCCTGACGATGGAGGTGTAGTGCTTCTTGTTGTCCAGGATCCAGGAGGACAGGCCCTGGATGCTGTCCATCGTGTTGGAGACGGTCAGCAGCTTCTTGTCCAGGGTGGCCTCCAGTCCACTGCTGCTACCACCACCCCCACCACCACCACCACCAGTAGCACCAGCAGCAGCACCAGTAGCAGCAGCAGAGGAGGCCGTGGCTGCTGCCACAGCCGCCGCCATCTTAGGGCCCCCTCCCTCCCTCCCTCCCACTTCTGTCTGTGTGTGTGTGTGTGTGTGTGTGTGTGTGTTACCGGCCCAGGGTGGGGAGCGGGGACGCGCTTCTCTAGGGTTGGTGGGGGGACGCGCTTCCCTTGTGTGGGGGGGGGGGGAGGGGAAGGGTAAGTGTGTAGGGGGTAGAGAGAGAGGTTGAGAGGTTTGTCGCGGGAGAAGACGCACGCACACACGCGCACGCTCGGGAGCGAGCAAGAGCGAGTCACGCGCACGCGCAGCCCGGAGTAAACACCGCCGCGGTCGCGTGACCGCGCGCGACGCCGACGACGTCGGAGCGCGCACGTCCGGGGACAACGTCCGAGGCTGCGGGGGGGGGGGGGGGGGGGGGTCGCGCGCGCGTAAAGGACGTCGGTGGCGGGAGCGCGCGCGCGCACGGGGAGTCGTCGATGCCCCCTTCTTTTTTTTAAACGGTGCTTCTTCTCCCCCTCCCCCTCCCCCTCCCCCGCCTCCCCCCTTCGCCGCGGGCACCCGATTCGAACTCTTTGCCTTTACTTTCGCCTCGTTAATGTTTTCTGAGGCGTTGCACGGATAATAATAAAAGTCTCTGTGTGAATGGAGGGGGTCGGGAGGGAATCAGCCTCACGCGCGGCCCGCGACCGTCTGCGCGCTGGTCCTCCAGCGCCTGCGCACTAGAGCTCAACCCTCGCCTCCTGGTCCTCCAGCGCCTGCGCACTAGAGCTCCATCTCTCCTCCTGGTCCTCCAGCGCCTGCGCACTAGAGCTCAACCCTCGCCTCCTGGTCCTCCAGCGCCTGCGCACTAGAGCTCAACCCTCGCCTCCCGGTCCTCCAGCGCCTGCGCACTAGAGCTCAACCCTCGCCTCCCGGTCCTCCAGCGCCTGCGCACCAGAGCTCCATCTCTCCTTTCGGACCCTGCCCCCCCAGCGCCTGCGCAGTAGAACCATAGGATCGTTGGTAGAACTCTCCCTCTTAGACCGCCTGCGCAGTAGAGCTCACTCCCCCTCTCCTCCTGGTCCTCCAGCGCCTGCGCACTAGAGCTCCATCTCTCCTCCTGGTCCTCCAGCGCCAGCGCACTAGAGCTCCATCTCTCCTCCTGGTCCTCCAGCGCCTGCGCACTAGAGCTCCATCTCTCCTCCTGGTCCTCCAGCGCCTGCGCACTAGAGCTCCATCTCTCCTCCTGGTCCTCCAGCGCCTGCGCACTAGAGCTCTCCCCCTCTCTCGGTCCCACAGGATCCTTTGGGTAGAACTCTCCCTCTCCTCTTGGACCCCCAGCGCCTGCGCAGTAGAGCTATCTCCCCCTCGCCCCCCCCTTGGTCCTCCAGCGCCTGCGCACTAGAGCTCTCCCCCTCGCCTCCTGGTCCTCCAGCGCCTGCGCACTGACTTTCCCGCCTCCGAGCGCCCCGCGGGCGCCAGTCGACGCCGGAGGAGGAGCGATGGAGGTAAATGATCCATTTGTGTTTCTGTTGACTTTAATCGCCTCGGTGATCGGGTGACACTTCAAATTCTCGGCGGGCGGTAAATATCACCATGGATCACCCACGTCGAAGGAATGAATGAATAAAAACAAAAAAAACCACTAAAATCTCCTCAGGTTCTCTACAAGTTTAATCCCAACCATCGAGCAGTGGTTCCCTGTCTGTCTGACTGGTGACCCCACCTTGCACTCAACGTTACCCCCACTATCTGTGTATCTGTGACCGGCTCCATTGTCATCACATTGTTGTTATTATTGCACAACTATTGTTTGTTTTTTTAGGGTGGCGGGGGGGTGGGGGGGGGGCAATGAAAGAGCGTTCACGTCGCGCGGCGCACTTTCGAGTCAAGAGTGCGAAAGTCTGGGCGCGAAACAACCTCCCGCGTCGCTCGGCTGGATGGCCGCTGGGCGCCAGGACATCGACTCTCCGAACCGGTGCTCTCGCACTCGTGGTGTACGACGACGCCGCCGTGTATGCCGCCCTGCCGGCATGGTGCTGCAGCGCTCGTACTAGCAAGATGGACGCCATCCTCAACGGCGGATCGTCGCCGGCTGCCTACGTTCTGCTCCGACGGATCTGCCGGACAAGCTTCGCAATTGACAATAGGTGCAGGAGGAGGCCATTTGGCCCTTCGAGCCAGCACCGCCATTCAATGTGATCATGGCTGATCATCCCCAATCAGTACCCCGTTCCTGCCTTCTCCCCATATCCCCTGACTCCGCTATCTTTAAGAGCCCTATCTAGCTCTCTCTTGAAAGCATCCAGAGAACCGGCCTCCACCGCCCTCTGAGGCAGAGAATTCCACAGACTCACCACTCTCTGTGAGAAAAAGTGTTTCTTCGCAGGGAGTACTTCGCCCACGGGCTGGTGTGCAAGGCCCCATCGGACGCCAAACATCCCCTTGCACCACCTCGTCCAGGAGTCACAGCAACTGGGACCCCCAACGCCTGTCATCTCGTCGCCCCCTTCTCCCGTCACGCGGCGACCCTCTGTGGCTCCGGTTTCAACACACTAGGAGCACGGAGAATCAGCTGGGAACAGACTTCGCGACCTCCTCAATGCACTGTTGCACCGAACACCGCAGCCCCACCCGGCTCGGACCTGCCCCTGCAAAGAGTGGGTCGCCCTGAACCGGCTCCGTACAGGGGTCGGCCGGTTCAACGCCAACATGCATCGCTGGGGGCTGCGTTCATCATCAGCCTGCGCGGACCAGCAAACCGCAGCAGCACGTCATTTTCGACTGCGCTGTCCTCCGCCCCCCTGGTGGAGGGGTAGACCTCACGGCCCTCGACAACAGCACTGGCTGCAGCGCCTGGAGGGCATAACATAACCTCTGCTGCCTCAAACGCAAGAAGAAGAGTTTTATTGTCATGTGTCCCAGATAGGACAATGAAATTCTTGCTTGCTGCAGCACAACATATGTAAACATATTACAGAACAGGAGATAAAAGTTCAGTGTGTCTATATACCATAAACCATATATATACACAATAAATGAACAGATAAAGTGCAATAGTAATAATAGACTGTTATTGTTCAGAGCTTGTTTGATATCGTGTTTAATAGCCTGATGGCTGTGCCACCAGTCTTTCCGCCACCATGCCCGAGAAGCGCCAATGTATGCAGATGCCGAGAAGTCTGGCTGAACAATTTCCAATCCTGTCATGTGGACTCGATACGTGATATAGGGTAGATACAAAGTGCTGGAGTAACTCAGCGGCAGCATCTATGGAGAGAAGGAATGGGTGACGTTTCGGGTCAAGACCCTTCTTCAGAGTTTCTCCAGCATTTTTATCCCCCTTCTTCAAACTGATCAGTTTGGAAAAGGGTCTCGACCCGAAACGTCACCCATTTATTCTTTCCAGAGATGCTGACTGTCCTGCTGAGTTACTCCAGCGTTTTGTGTATATCTTCGATTTAAACCAGCATCTGCAGTTCTTTCCTATACAAGAAGTGATGCAGCGTGGAAACAGGCCCAACTTGCCCACACCGGCCAACATGCCCCATCTACACTAGTCCCACCTGCCCACGTTTGGTCCATATCCCTCCAAACCTGTCCTAGCCATGTACCTGTCTAACTGTTTCTTAAACGTTGTGATAGTCCCAGCCTCGACTACCTCCTCCGGCAGCTCGTTCCATATACCCACCACCCTCTGTGTGGAAAAAGTTACCCCTGAGATTCCTGTTAAATCTTTTCCCCTTCACCTTGAACCTATGTCCTCTGGTCCTCGATTCCCCTACTCTGGGCAAGAGAATCTGTGCGTCTACACAATATATTCCTCTTGTGATTTTATACACCTCAATAATATCAAAAGAAGTTCACTGTGCAGTTGCGAATGTAACAAACAAAGCTCTATAGAACTAGTACGTGGCTCGACTACCTCTTCTGGCAGCTCGTTCCATACACCCACCTACCCTTTGTATGAACAAGTTACCCCTCACATTACTATCAACTCTTTACTTTCTCACCTTCAACCTAGTGTAGAATTTAGAGATACAGCGCGGAAACAGGCTCTTCGGCCCACCGAGTCCATGCTGACCAGCGATCGCCCTGTACTCTAACCCTGGGGACAATTTTATGATTTTACCGTGCCAATTAACTCACAAACCTGCACATGTTTGGAGTGTGGAAGGAAACCTAAGCACCCAGAGAAAACCCACACGGCATATGGATATTCCAGGAATGAAGGGGTATGGATCATGTGAAGACAGAGATTAAAAGTTGACTTTTGCAGTCTGAAGAAGGGACCCGACCCAAAACGACACCAATCCACGCTCTCCAGAGATGCTGCCGGACACGCTGAGTTACTCAAGCACTTGTCTCATTTTTGTAAACCAGCACCTGCAGTTCCATAAGTTAATATGGAGGGGAGCGCTCCGTTCGCTGGCCCGCGGCAGCCTGAAGTCGCCGTCTGCGGAGCTCCAGCTGGCGCGGCGTCCAGAGCCTGGGATCCCTCGCTGGGGACCCCTGGAGAGGGGCTCTGACCGCCGGCCCCGCAGTCTGCAGTGCATCTGGCTGTGGTGTGGCGGGAACTTTAAATCTTCGACTGCCGGCCTGCGGCCTACAACAACCTAATAATAATAATAATGGATGGGATTTATATAGCGCCTTTCTAATACTCAAGGCGCTTTACATCGCATTATTCATTCACTCCTCAGTCACACTCGGTGGTGGTGAGCTACTTCTGTAGCCACAGCTGCCCTGGGGCAGACTGACGGAAGCGTGGCTGCTAAACTGCGCCTACGGCCCCTCCGACCACCACCAATCACTCACACACAGGCAAAGGTGGGTGAAGTGTCTTGCCCAAGGACACGACAGTATGCACTCCAAGCGGGATTCGAACCGGCTACCTTCCGGTTGCCAGCCGAACACTTAGCCCATTGCGCCAACCTGAAGCCGTTGGGCAGCACCGATTCTGGACTTACCTGGACTTTGCCTTGTCTGGACAGCGGCTGCGGAGGGTTGAGGTCCCGACCACGGGGGAAAATGGAGGACTGGCCAAATTTTGTGCCTTCCACCAGTGATGAATGCTGTGGTGGATGTTTGTGCTGAAAAATTTTATTGTGTTTTTGTGTGTTGTTTTTCATTGCACCGCTGCTGGCAAATTCATTTCACTTGCACTTTATGTGCAAGTGACGAATAAAACTGATATTGATTGATATAATAAGTGATTGGAGCAGAATTAGGCATTTCAACTCATCGAGTCCACTCCGCCATTCAATCATGGCTGATCTATCTCTCCCTCTCAACCCAATTCTCCTGCCTTCTCCCCATAACCCCTGACACCCGAGGTGGCATGGGAATCACATATGGCTAACCCCATTACCGTCCAATACATGTGGGTGTGGCGGGGAATAAGACACTCACCATCCGTGGGGAGATATTGGCAGCTTAGACAGAAAGCAGAGGTGGGCGATTTGCCTTTGCGGAAACAAAATTTATTGATAAAATAGATACAACAAAATAGCAGCCATCACTGCCTGCAATTGGATATCTAACAGTCGGCTCTCCACACAAACCACCCCGCCGTCCCCTGGTACGTGGACCTCTTGAGGCCTCAGAGACAGTGGAACGATGGAACTATTCTGGCCCCCATCCGTGGGCACCTGCGATTTTTAACCCAGGGAAAGAGCAACTGAGTGTGGCCGCCTGTTCGTGTTGTCTTCCAGTTCAAAGTAAAGGTGCGGGGAGGCCGATCGGTCCATCGCGCCCCCCCCCCCCCTCTGATCAACCACTCCACCCTGCCGCGCATTTTCACCCCTTTCAGGAACGTATCCCATTCCCTGTCGGAAGTTGCCATCCAATCTGTTTCGGGTAAAGGGTTCAGACTCGGGATACATTCCCAGCTAGCGTTTCTCCCGAGTTTTGGTTTGGTTTTAATACTGTAAGATTCTAAAGAGCAAGTCGGGGAAGAAAGTATAACTGATGGGAGTGGCACAGACCAAGGGACGACTGCAGCCCACCGCCCTTGGACCAGCTTACCTTATAAACCCTCCCCACCTCACTCCCAAGTCCCAGCTAACCCCTCTGGCCCTGCACACTACAGTGTAACACAGTTAAACAATGGGGTTCCATCGCCAACGCCGGGCATTTATACCGAGTGGTAGATGAAGAACAGCCCTCAACCTTGCCTGGGCCTAAATCCCACCCACCCTCTGTACCGGAGTCACGCTTTGATTTCAGCCACAGGGTGACCACGCTGTG